>JAFELL010001148.1:0-85334 GCA_019059645.1 Caranx melampygus
ACAACACCAACTGAGTGCATGTAGGCTCCTGTAGCACTGTGCACACAGCTTATCCTACTATGACCACACAACTCTTTCAGTGGCCTGCTGACGCTCGCTCAACAACTGAGGCAGAGAGAAGTTCATTGGGAATGTCCGTGCATGCAGTCTCAAAAAATGTCTCCTTAGTATGGATGCTGGATTCTGATCCCAGCTCCACTTGGCTTTCAAAGGAAAGGATGCCATCTCCAAAGGAGTTAAATGTGAAATAGCAGTGCTTTGTATCCAGTTTCAAGTGAAAACTCTGAACATAGCTGGTCAGACCAGGATATGAGCTAAGCATAAGTTACCATGGTAATCTAGCAGGGTTATATGGAACGACTTTTGTGATACAGGAAAGCCCGGCTTTAGACTCAGCATAGCTTGTAGTACACCCCCTCAGTCTTTGCTTGCTGTTGTGAATAGTGTGCAAAACTACAGGGCACGGAGTCTAGCATACTCACTGTTTCTAGTCTGGAGCAAAGTGTTAACATTAGTTGACCATTTGTTGCTTGATAGAAGCCATTTACCTTGGGGTGAGAGTAATGCATGTATGAATGCGTGTAAATTCCAGCCTTTATTTAGATTTCACACAGGAAATGTCACCACATAAACTACATTACAAGGATTGGTGAAATTAGTTAGGACTGAAGCCATTAGCGAGGATGCATCAGCCCTCTGATGAAGTCTGAGCCATGGTTCCCAGCTGAAAGCGTTCTCTGGGTTGGGGACGTTGTTGCCTCGGTTAAGTATTCAAGTATCGCAGGGTCTTGTTCGCAAGGGTAAAATGGAGTGGGACACTGAGGACAAATCATGTCTGGTTCAGCAGTAATGCAGATATTGTACCAGACCATTGTGATGAAGAGGGAACTAACATGGAAAACAGCTCTTGATTCACCAATTGATTTTTTTTCTCCAGTCCTCAAATATGATCATGAACTTTGGTGTGATAACAAAAAGAACGAGATGGTGATGGAAGTGACAGGGATGCTGTCAGGTCTTGGTCTTGGGTATTCTGCCTCTAGTGGTGCTACATACAGAATGCAGACAGTTCTCCCTCAAAATCACTGCAATATTCATAAAAGTTTGGTTCATTTGATTTAGGATATTATCTATTTATGAATAAAAAAAATGTGTATAATTCTTTATAGGGTTATAGATTCCAACTTCTATAATCATGGGATGATCACAGATGGTGGGCAGGTGTGCAGGGGTAGAGCAGATCAGAAATATGCAGAAGTGCAGGCTGTGACTTAGTTGTGAGGAGCACAATCTCAAGGTGGCGTTGAACAGGAAGCTAGTGCAGCTGCTTCCTGGCCTCTGAGTGAAACACTAAATGCGAGGTGAGGAGCAGTGAAGTGTGACTCACCTTTAAGCCCTTTTCTCCTGGTGGCCCAGTATGTCCATCTCTGCCCGGAGGACCAGGAGGTCCTAAGGAAAACCATAGTTAAGATTATGCTCATAATATATATACAATTTGAAGAACAACTGAAGCAGTTATTGGGATAATAATAATAATAATAATAACACTTCCTGTTTTAAATTAAGCCTAAAAAGGAGTGCTCTTGAACTATTTTTGCCATGTCTGCAAAGGACACGAGAGGAGAGTTTCATGATAGTAGGACTTTCCGTAATAATAAATAAACACTGCAATTCAATCGGGCCCTCGATCCTTCCTGTCTGTGCTCGGGCCCTAAAACAGACAGCAAGCTTCAATAGGGTCCTTGTACCTTCTAGTGCACTTGGGCCCTAATAAACCATGCCGGTTTTTTTTGCCATGGCAATGTGGGCCACTGCCCAGGCGCAATCTACGTGGGAGCGCACGAGCACTCTCCAAAAAAAAAAAAAAAAAAAAAAAACTCTCCAGTTTTCTCGACCATCGCTCATTTTTTCCATGTCAAGTTAGTGGAGTGGACGCTGGGGCGCCCTATTCTCACGACAACTTGCTGCTGAGACATGTAGGCTGCAGGTTGTGTGTGTCAGACGGGGGAGGGGGATCATCTTACAACTGCAGAGGTTGTATCAGAGTCTCAGAGGAAAAGCAATGGGGAGGGGCGAGCGAGGGATAGACTGATGATCCCAGGTCACACACAACACAAACTGCTTCCAAATAAATAGTATTCCATCCATAAAATTAATGTAGATCCATATAATGTTACCTGAATGTTATTAACTGGGTTATGTGAAAAATGAGAAATGAAAAAAAATACAAAAACAATCGTGCATGCATGTCAGCACGTGAGTTTGTTTACATCACGTCAGTCTTGACTGGTTGTTTAATGGGTGGACCGTGTTATCATGAGTGGAACAGTTCAGACACTATTACTGTAATAGTTGATGCAAACAAAACTTGTATGTATCACAAAATACTAAATAGTTTACTGCAGTAATCTTTTTTTTTTTGCTCCATAGAGTTGCCTTTTTATTTTTTATTTAATTATTTATTTATTGAGCTTTCCTCAGGGATTTTCAAGGATTATAGATCCCCAGACTGGTTATCCATGTGTCAAATGGTATTTTTTCATTTATTCATTTCATTTTGTTCATTTGTATTTATTGATGAAGGCTTGTGCATTTACATTGGTGTTTACATACTGTGGCCTAGTTCATTTATTTATCTTGTTTTTTTTTCCTCTGTTACCTTTTTGTATTTAAGGTTATATATAATGAAATAATAATAATAATATAATTGTTTCTGTCTGTACGTTGGTGGAGTTAGCCTTTTTTTTTTTGGTGGTGGTGTGGGGGGGTTCGCCCCAGGGCATGAAACTAGCCAGGACCGCCTCTGTAATAAACATTATAATTTCAAGAGGAACGTCAATCCTCGGTTGCCCTTGGGCCATAGTACAAATATACATGGTACCCTCTAGTGGATTCAGGCCCTAATGAACAGCAAGGTTTCAGTAGTCTATGGATTCTTTGACGCTCAGGCCGTAATAATGAGGCTTTATTTATATGGTGCTTTTCTAATACACATGTTACAATGCCCTTTTCAACAACATAAAATATCAATACTGGCAGATTAAACACAAAAACATGCATACAAACAGCTGCACATATTATATTATTGGATTAGATAAGATTAGATTAGAAAAACTGGAGTGCTGGAGCCCCTGCGTATGTGTGTGAAACCTTCCTATGGCCCTTCAGATCTACATTTAACAAATAATAATAATACTATAATTTAGATAATGAAATGACCTGGCTACCTTCGGTCACATGATGCATGTAATGTGCCCTGACGTGCCCCTGCAGCTGCAAGAGATGGGCACGGCTGAAAGACCCGACAGATCGCGCTGTAACACCATATAACTGCTAATTGTATTTTAGCTATAAAATCGGAGTACTGGCATACAACTGGTGGGCGGTGAGTGGGTTTTGCAGTGGTGTTCGTGCACATTGTTAGGTGTATTGTAGATGACTTATGAAGTGAAGTGAGGATCTTGTGTTTGTGTGTGTGTGTGTGTGGCCCCATAATTGGGGAACAAGTATGTGTGTGCCTGTGTGGCCCCACAATTGGGTAAACACACGTATGTATGTTGTCTGGTGTGTTCAGCGACACCCTGTAGCCTATAAGTTTATACCCGCCAGCTACAGTGTGCTGTTTTAGGGGAAAAGGCTTCTTGTTTCTGTATCTCCCTTAGTTACTTTCTTTTGTTATTAGTAATAATACTAAATGTAATAATTAACAATAAAACAAGAATTTGAACTGTGATTTTCTGAACCTCAGTATCACAACCTATCTATCTATTTTTTTTTTTTTTTCAGCACCTGCCCCTCCAAAGGTCTCTGCATGGGCCTGGGGTGAGTGCGGGGTGTGTGTGTGTGTGCTAGCAAGAGTGCATATGTAGTGAGCCAGCAGTGGGGCTCAAGGTCGGTAGAGTAAATAGCAGCCATTTGCAAGACAGAGCAAACACAAAGACTGTGTTGAGAGAAGCACAGATCAGTGGAGAAGTACCTAAGAATACTAGAAGACCAAATACACCATCTAAGAGAAGGCACCTGCTGTGACATGCACAGTATAGTTGCAAGCCAAGATCGTAAAACAACAAAGCAATGAGATTTACTATGTGCACTCACCAGAACGGTATTTAATCTATGTATCAAAATAATTGAGATTGAAATTAAATTTTAAATCTAATTTAGAAGTGCCATTTTTACAACCTGGACTTTATTTCTGGCATAAAATACAGTCCTTTCTCACCCTATAACTTTGGTGTCATTAGGAGTCCTTCCGATGATATTTAGATCCATTTGAGAGCTGCGTATATCCTGTAGTGGGAGTGATTGGGCATCGAGAATGCAGCCTCTAAATAATCCATTATCTGCCCCAAAACTCATTCATTTCACCAGCATTTTGTTATGTTTCACTAGGCTATTCCCCTTTCAGTCCAGGTTGCCTGTTATCTTCATCTGGGGTTCTGTAGATTCACCTTCTAACCTCTGAACTGGATGATGATGTCATCCATGAGGGCCGTGCGCAGCTGCAGCACGCGCATTCACTCTGCAACAGTCAGCTTGTTTACCTGGAATTCTACTGCTAATACACTATGGTTTGTTTTTGTCATATCATCCAAGGGACTCCTAATGATACTTAAGGTATAGGGTGAGTAAACGACATATTTTATGCCAGAAAAGGTCCGGGGTGTAAAAAACAGCACTAAAAAGAGTACAGACCGGCAACTCAGTCTACTCTGAAACAGGCTCAGGTTTATACAAATTTCCCAGGATAAACCCTACTGCAACTTGCTCTGACTGTTCTGATCATTTTGAAGAAGCTATGCAGAGCATTTCTGTAATTTGTTGAACACCTATTGAGACTTTGATTTTTGTACAAGTGATGTTGGAAATAAATGGTCCTTGATCACAACTGGCCCATTTTTGGACCTTTTATTTTTCACTCCAACAGGTGTCAAATGTTCAGAAATACATGTAAGAGCCTTGGCCATAGCAAGCCTTGAAAATAATAAAGAAATCTTGAAAACAATCCTGAACTTCACAGTAAACCAATGCAGAGAAGCCAGGGTTGGAGAAATATGTAGCTCTGATTAAAAGCCTGGCTGCAGCATTCTGACAAATTGTAGCTGAGCTCAAGGGCAGACTGGACACATCCATTGGGAGTACCGGGAGATTTCCCAGCGGGCCACTGGGTCAGTGTGGGCTGCTAAGGCCGTGAGGAGAGAGAAAGAAGAAAAAACTTTAGACACCGTTGGATTGGTCTTATAATATGACTCCAGTGTATGTAGTGGGTCCCGGCTAGGTCTCTGCTGACAGATATATAGAATATCCTCTGTAGGAGGGAAACACAACAACAGAAATCAGCGAAGCAGATAACTGTTGCTCATTCTCTTTTCACACTGGATTATTTACTTTCCTATTCATTTAACCTATTCACTGCAATCATGAATTATTTCTGTTATTTTTTCTGCACTGAAGCACTGGTCATTACCACATTTGGATAACATCACATAAATAACTAGTTTTACAATTTTCAAGAAATAAACTTATCAAAATTTGTATCAGCCAAAATAACCATTTTTCCCCTTCTAATCATGTCTTCTGTCTATCATCAATCATGTATGCACTTCTCCCTCACACACGTCATCTTTATCCTCTCATCAAAAGAGTATTGTTTTTTGTAATAACTTTACATATTATAAGTGCTCACTTTAATTAACAGAATAATTGAACCTCCTCTGAGTTCCACCCCCCCCCTCCCCCTCCCTCATGTGTATGTCCAAGCCACGCCCCCACAAACTGGAACGCGCACTGCATGAAATGAGAAGCGGCGGAGGATACTGTATCTATAGCGTCACCAACCCGCTTTAAAACCCACAGAGAAGCTAATATTAGCATTAGCTAATACAAGCTACAAAATTAGCTACGTTAGCAAAGTTACACATGTCATAAAAACAACTCCTCCTGAAGCAAACATATATACCTGTCCAACAGAAAGAGAGCAACCTCACATCACTTTCAAATCCCTCAGTTGTCTCCACAAAAGCAACACCGATGTTTACTCTGGTTTGACCTCTGGCTTTATCCAGAGCCTTTTTGTTAGCAGCCTTTTCAGCCTCCATCTTCCTCTTCCTTGCCTTTTTCCTCGGGCAGCCGTTACAAGTAACGCTGGAAGTAGTAACTGGGTCTGCTTTTTCTCAGCCATTGCTCATAATGAGCATGAAATCCGTTCTGCTGTAACTCTGTACGCTGATTTCTTCCAGCAACAGCGACGTGAAGATTGTGCACACGCGTCGGAGACAGGGATTGAGGGGGGCAGATACAGAACTAGACATGAAGGCATCTGATTGGTTTTTGCTCCTCACACCGAAGAGCGTGGATTGGTCAGAGTTGTGTCAGTCCTGCAGCTGCCACAGAGGACTGATTATTTTCGTTCCTTTTTCTGATACATAATGTATTGATTACTCAGAAGGTAAAGGACCATTTCACCCTATAACAAAACATGTTTCTGAACAGGATTACCAACCCCGCTTTAACTCAAACCATATCATTGTTTACAATTAACGTGCGCACCCTTACCAAGGCTGCAGCCATAGCTGATCTGAATTTACACATTAGCATTGGCTTAAACATTTCAAGCACTGTACCACCACACAGCTGATTTGTACTCATACAGCAATACCCCACAATGCCAAGGAGCCAAAAGAAACAAGCAAAAGTAAATGGTTGGCTGACGACGTCGGACGCCATTTTCTCAACTACAATAGTCACGTACTGTGATACTTGATTATTTACACACTTAATGAGCTTTTAATTTACGGACCACACATCACCGGGATTCATATTAGTTTACAAACATCTGTAGTCACATAAAAAGCAAGCACTCAACCTGGAAATACAATACAGAAATCAGCGAAGCAGGATAACTGTTGCTCATTCTCCATTCACCTGGATTATGAGCCCCACTTCCCGCAATGTATTGCAGTGACGCTGCTGGTAAGTGCTGCCACCCAGTGTCCATTTCACACAACAGCATGTTGTTGTCTTGCTTCTCTGTGATTTCTCATTCTGAATAGACAGAATAAAATAAATGATCTCATTCTGAATTAGACAGAATAAAATAAATGATACAATGCAATAAATCAAAAAAGTGACTCTCAGAAGAAAGGAAACAAAAAGTAACAATTCTCAAAAAAACACTTGTTTTTGAGTCTCACATATGCAGTTCCTCTAGTAGTGTCTGGCCAATCATCTTTGGCCTTTGTGGGGCCCTCGTGTCACACCTGTTTCACTTCATGCGTTGGGCTTTTGGCCAATCACAGCTGAGGGCCCAGGGCCACAGTTCTGCCTCAAATCAATCAGTCAATAATCAATCAATCAATCAATCCAATCATCAGACAGGCACACACAAAAACATGGAGGAGAACGCGAGGGGGCATGGAGATTGAGGGAAAGGATAGAAGAGACAGGCATTACAAGCAGATGCTGCCAAATGTACTGCTGCTGCATTAGCTTCACAGTCATCCTCACCGTCACTCAGTGCCACATCCACACTGCACCACCACTGACAACTTCTGCAACTAATCCTAGCAATATAAATGCATATTAAATATTAAATATAATAATAAACACATGATGCAGGTCTGTGAATGTTCTCATTCGCCCAGGTGATTGTTATCATCGTCATTGTTATCATCTGTTATTCATCAGTGAACTGATGAAGCCGCTTGGATAAGAGGCGAAACGTCTTCCACAGACAATACAAGTCCAGTTGCCTTCGATTTAATTTGAGAGAGAGATAACATGATGTAGAAAAATATCTTCACTACATGTAAGTACTACATGTATTCAACAATACATTATAACAGTTTGAGGATCAAATATTTATTTCATTGATCAAATGTAAATTACTTTATAAACTTTATATGTGTTTTTTTTTTCTGGATTATTTTTTTTTATGATTCTGTCTTTCTCTTTAAAATAACCCTACCATAAAAATATAGACTGTCCATTTCTTTGTGGGGGGAAAATTTACAAAACCAGCAGGATCAAATACTTGTTTTCCTCAGTGGAGCTGCAGACATATGTTCATTCACAGGGAACCTACATAACATTAACTTAAGGGAGTGGTGTAGTTTTTTTGTAAAATAAATGCAGACTTATACAAATGAAATCCGGCTTAATCATCACCTATGGCCTCTAGTCCTGGTGTGTGGTGACTGTGTCTGCAGAGCCCCCTCCTTCCACCTGTATTTTGGTCTTTGCATTGTTTTGTTTTAAGCGTGGACATTTCTGGGTGGAGAGTCGGAGATTTCTCTCCAGCCAATGACAGATCTGGTGAAGTTCTGTGCAGCATGAGTAGGAGGGCTGCTAGCCACGCTAGCTGTCCCGAATGCAAGTGACACACCTGATAACCGAATGCCACAGCTAACACCTGCTAACTAACTTCCACTACTGGTCGCGGCTAGTATCCGCCATTAGCACCCCTTCCCAGCTCACCACAACGGCCCTCCTACTCGTTGCAGCGTAGCATTGATTAATGAGTCAGTCTGGTGTGGTGCTGCTTGGTTGGAAAGGAATCTGCAGCCACACCAGCCCTGTGTGAAATAGTTTGCCCATGCCTGATGTGGTGCTTTGCAACCAGGACAACTTCAGAAAATGCTCCCTTTGAGATCACCAGCCGATGTAGTTGGTTGTTTAAAGGTTGGAAATATTATTCATGTATGCGTTAAAAACACTATGCAAGACGCATAGTTGGATTGTTAGATGCAGATAAATTAAAAGTGATCAAAATGAACATGAACTCTGCTGTGGGCAATGCACTGTGGAGTTATCCATATATGAATGAATGTGTGCAGATGTGGATGAATGAGGAAATCAGTGGAATGGGACGGATGTGTATAAGGAAGAGAAAGTCTCAGATGAGCTGAGAAGTGTGATTGTATGGACAGTTGAGGAGTGAATGCAACTCTGTTGCCTATGCTGAAAATTGGGTTGCAGATAATAGTGAATGAAATAAGAATTAAACAGAAACATGCTAATGATGTGAAAGCGTGTGTGAAAGCAGTGTTCTATAAATGGGTGATGCGACAGGTTAAACAGCCGGTTTCAATTAGACGATACAAGATACCACCACAAGCTATTGCAGATATTGAACATGTCACTAATAATCCATGCTGTTGTTGCCTGACACAATTTCCATCTTTAGGTCACTGCCATGTAATTCCTCATACTACACAATCACTGATTTGTGCTCAGTTATCTTCTCATTTCCCTTGCATCCAGACACCCAGTATCTGCTTGCATTCACATTCACAGACAGGCAGTATGCCTGGATGTGGTAACCTTAGAGTTTCGTTTCGAGACCCACAGAGACCCACAGTTTATGTAGCAGTGGTAAAAGAGACCTGGTTGACCTCATCTTGCAGTATGCTGATGATCTTCTCATCACCATCTGAGGAGGCATGTCACACTGACTCCATCTTGCTTTTGAAGAGACTTGCTGAATGTGATCACAGGGCCTCATTGGCTAAGCTGGCTCACCACCTTTGAATCCTGCCATGTTTTTCCTGATTAATGTTAACTTACATCATGTTTTAATGCTCCAATAAGTGAGTGCACCCTCCCCCAGACCAAATTTGCTGCAGACATGATTCCAAATTCTGACAGGGAGAAAGACAAGAAGAGGACACCAGAGCATAACCGCCTGTTTCACCTAAAGCCCCTTCTGGTCTCCATCCAGGATGCCTGTAAGGCCTACTATGACCCCACCAGAACGTGGCGTTCGATGAGTGGATGGTGGCAACCAAGGCTCATACTGGCATGACTCAGGATGAAGGCAAAACCTGCCTACCTGGGGTTTCAAGCTTTTTGTGCTGGCAGACAGCAGCAACTGCTACATTGTTGATGACTTTGTTCACTGTTCCACTTCATCCAGGCTGCTAGTGGATTTTGTTCCGAGCCTGCTTTTACTACATCTGGTTTCCAGAATTGGCGTAAACCACACAAGTCTTTCAAAGCCCATAACATAAGTGCTGCACATAAATATTAAATGCATGGTGTGAGTTTAAAGAGGAACTATGCAGGATTTTCCCATGGCTACATTTTTACCTTAATTAAACAGCTTTGGAGTAATTGTGATGGGTTACAGGGGAGAATGGAGGCTCTCTGCCCTCCACCTAGCATCTCTGGGCTGAAAACCACATTGCAACATCAGTGCAGCACTTGGCCTCTGCCCCAGCGTCCCAGCTCTTGTCTTGGTGCACTGCGACGCAAACGCATTCTGTAACCCGTAATCTTTCGTTTATGATGGTTAAACTGCACAAAATATAAATGTTGTATCACTGTAACATTATCCATTACTCCAGACTATGCGTACACATGGGTCAGAGTTTGCATAGAGGTGCGCACATTCTCCCATAAAGTTTGTTTTTTTTATAGATTACAACCTTTGCGTAGACAGAGACGTACGCCAATTTCAGGCCCCATTTTGTGCGTATGCCACATTTATAAATGAAGCCCCAGGTGGGCAAAAATAACAAAACATGGCTGTTTTTTTTTTAAGGTTAACAACTGACAACCACACACACACACACACACACACACACACACACATAGATTGTACCTGGTGTGAGGGTGATGGTTGTCAGTCTGCCCCGCAGGTTGTAGTTGCTGGTGTTGAGCAGGCTCAGGTCAGCTCTCAGCCTGACCAGTTGGCCATCCTCCCCACACAGATTGTTGACCTGTTGTCAAGGCAATACCAAACCTTTGACTGTGATGTCAAAGCAGTGCTATAAATTGACCTTCAAAGTAACACTTTAAAATAACCTTTCCTTTTTCAAATAAGTTGAATTCTGATATAAATATACATACCGTACAATCAATGATTTTGTACATTAAAAAATTAATATATTTTGGGAATAATGAATGTAATTTCTCTAACTTCACATTTATATTTGTGCAGTTAATTATGTATTTACTAATGCATTTTTACATATATTTATTTATTCATTTCTGTGTTCCTACAGAATAAACATATAACTCATATTACTCATAACTTTGCCATCCTGGTAGAGGGAGTTTCTTGTCTCTCATGTCAAGTTTCTGTCATATTGTGAAGTCACTCTCTAAATTGCCTTGAGAATACGAATACAAGTAAAAATGACTTTATTCACCCCAAAGGGAATTCATTTGTCTTATAGCTCATCTACCATTTGCAGAAGAATTAAAGAGTCTGATGGCTGTGGGTATAAAGATCTTCTGTATCTTTCTGTCCTGCACCGAAGAGAGAGGAGCCATCCACCACCACTGCTTCTTTGATCCATTAAGGTGTTATGAAGTGGATGATCCATGTTGTTCAGGATAGCCCCCTCCATCATCCTCATTGTGTATCTCTCCACCACCTCCTCCAGAAAGTCCATCTACTCTGATCACAGAGCCAGCCTTCTAGAAAGCTTATCCAGCCTCTTTGCCTGCTTTTTTCCTAAACTTCCTCCTCAGAAGACTGCATCATAAAAAAAAACTCTAGCCACCACAGACTGATAGAACATCTGCAGCATCTTACTACAGATGTTTAGAGATCTGAGCTTTCTGCCCCTTTTTGTAGAGTGCATCTGTGTTAACAGACCAGTCCAACTTGTTGTCCAGGTGAACACCTAGATATTTATAGGTTATCACCACCTCAATGTCCACTCCACAAGTGTTCACTGGCTGAAGAGAGGGCTTGGACCTACTGAAATCCATGATCATTTCCTTTGTCTTTGAGGTGAGGCAGTTTTTGTATGTTTGTATGCATGTGAAGATTAATAAAACTGAGGTAAATTCAAGCTATGTGCTCCTGTGCACCAGTCAAGGCAGCTGAAGCATTTTTGATCACAATACCCTGATCAATCTAGCTTTACACTCAAATGGGCCTGCCCACCTAATTAACATATGGACACATACCCATATATATATGAGTGAGTGAGATGAAATATTCCTTTATTTGTTTGACGCTGGGGAAATGTAGAGTATTGCAGTAACCAAGGTATATGTATAAATGTAATGTTTTGAATTACATAATTTCAATTCATAATTCAGATATTATACAACACATTCCTGATTTTATTCAAACACTTGGAAACATTGATGCAAAAGTCTTACTTGATCTGGCGATGTACATATTGTGACCAATATCCTCATTTAATTTCATTGTCAGTGCTTGCTCTGTTAGTATTATACTGAACATTTCATTTCATCATCAGTTAACTGTAACTTGTGGCCTGTGTTTCTTTGAATTTGGATTGAATTGAACACTACAGGGATCATAATTTTTTTCCTGCAAATTTATAATCTATGTCCAAATCTGGCCAATAACGAGTAGCCTACAGATGAAGCTGCTGGAAATGTATGTAGATTGCATGTAATTTGCCATATCAATAGTCTGGACTAATTTTTTAAGATGAAGATGATGTGAACTCCTGCACATGCACCTAGCTATTTTGCCCTCTTCCATTCTACTAACCACACCCAGCTCAGTGCTGAACAAACCACAAGCCACAGGATGGATAAGGTCATTTTCATCTAACTCCCCTTAAAAGAAAATAAGTATGTTTATTCAAATGTGTTTGAGAATATATATAGACTAAACTAAATATGAACTGAAAATATGATCTCAAATTAAACAATAGCTGTTTCCCATGCATACCTGACTCTGCAAGGCTGAAAGATGGCCTCTCATGGTCCTGGTTTCCTGACTGTTGTTGTGGATGAGAGTTTGGAGGTTGTCTTCACCCAGTGAAATATGATTGGATGTCAGTTTCTCTGTCCTGGGGTTGGACAATGACGCATTCAACCTGAAGACTGGACAACACCGTGACCATAGTAACTGCCTATATTATGTATTTACAGTAAAATTTTATCCATATGATGAAATATATGATGAAAGAGGACAAATACAATCTGGTGTATAAAAAAAATCTTCATTCTCCTTATGCACAGCATCACTTAAAGCTGGGTTGGGAATCCTGGAGAGCTCGCAAGAGAGCTAGCAAGATTTGAAAATTGCACCTCCTCTGAGTTCCACCCCCTCCTCCCCCTCCCGTCAGTGTGTACGTCCAAGCCACGCCCCCACAAACTGAACGCGCACCACACGAAAATGAGAAGCGGCAGGAGGAGTACTATATATGTATATATATATATATATACATACTATAATCTATTCAATACTAGCGTCACCAACCCGCTTTAAACCCACAGAGAAGCTAATATTAGCATTAGGCTAATGCAAGCTACAAAGTAGCTACGTTAGCAAAAGTTACACATTTCATAAAAATAACAAATCCTCCCCGAAACAAAGCATATAATTACCTGTCCAACAGAAAGAGAGCAACCTCAGCATCACTTCAAATCCCTCAGTTGTCTCCACAAAAGCAACACCGATGTTTACTCTGGTTTGACATCTGGCTTTATCCAGAGCCTTTTTGTTAGCAGCCTTTTCAGCCTCCATCTTTCTCTTCCTTGCCTTTTTCTCGGGGCGAGCCGTTACAAGTAACTCTGGAAGTAGTAACTGGGGCTGCATTTTCTCAGCCATTGCTCATAAATGAGCATGAAATCCGTTCTGCTGTAACTCTGTACGCTGATTTCTTCCGGCAACAGCGACACGTGAAGACTGTGCACACGCGTCGGAGACAGGGATCGAAGGGGGCGGATACAGAACTAGACATGAAGGCATCTGATTGGTTTTTGCTCTTCAGTGCGAAGAGCGTGGATTGGTCGGAGTTTTGTCAGTCCTGCAGCTGCCACAGAGGACTGATTGTTTTCGTTCCTTTTTCTGAATACATCATGTATTGATAACAAAACATGTTTCTGAACAGGATTACCAACCCCAGCTTTAAGAAATGTGATAATAAATGTTATATATTATATATGGAGTTATACCTTCGTAAAGAAGAAAGATGTTAAGGACTGTCTGTAAGATCAGGTAAAGGACAACCCCAATAAAGCACCACTGACGTTTAGGCTTCACAGGCTTCACAGCTGAAACACAAACAGGAAGTGTTTAAAAGACTAGGGCCTCATGTACAAAGACTTGCGTGGATTTCCGACTGAGACATGGCGTACGCCCAAATCCAGAAAACGTCGTACACATTTCCTTTGTACATCCCAATCAATGTGGAATTGGTCACACATGTAGGAATATGCAAATCAATCAATCAGTCAATCTTTGCATGCTTTTATATCCACTCATCTAATTGCAACACGTGGATGTGTTAATTGTTCATCAGTGTGTCTCTGATGTGCACATCACTTTGAGGACATTGTTTTCACATTATTAACAGTTTCCCAGCAAAGGAACAATAGCTGTAGGAGCATGCGTATGTATGCCAACCATGATGTTGGCGTGGAGGTGGGGCACCGCACATTTCCATGGTCATTTCACCTTTGATACATCTGAATGTTAGCATGGAAAATGACGTACGCCACTTTTTTGTACGTAGCCTTTGTACATGATGCCCTGTATCAGTGTCCTGCAGCAAACCTGATTTCAAGGGACAAAAATTATCCCAGTACATACAAAATTGTTATCAAACAATATGTGGACAACCAATAGAAATGTAAGCTGTAGTCAGAAACTGGGGTCCACAGAGGGGATTTCTTATTATGCCTGAAAAATGGACAAATTGATGTCACACACACTGTGATTGAATGAATGTCCTGCTCCCTCTGAAGGTTTCACAGGTGCTTGTATGTTGTGGTGAGCTGATATCAGTGTGGTCTGTGGATTATAGGGGGTCAGTTTATTTCAGAATGAGTGTTATCTACACATATCTGTTACAGAATATGTAGAATATGTTTCAAATTGTTGCAAGAACCTTGCTGCACAGAATTTATTATCATAAAAATTAACTAACTTTCATAGGGCAAGGAAAGGTTACACCCTGACTTGTACAACACATAAAAACTCACATTGACACACTATGAGCAATTCTGTATTGCTAATCAACCTAGTGTGTGTATGTTTTTGGACTGTGCAACAACAAATACAATTAGCAAAATCACACATTTTCTTTTTATTTTATTGAGTGTGGCTGACTATATGCAAAACACTCTATATTTCACCTCATTGGAGACAGATTTGTGTCTAAAGCAGCATCTGTAAAACAGGTTTGTTTTCTATCATAAATCCATTGTACCTGTCTTCTCTACAATACCTGCTCTTGAAATGCTTTAATCACTTTCATTTCAGACACTTCCAGCAGGAACCTGCTGTACCTACTGAGAAAATGGATCATTGCTGCTACCTGCTGGTTACGAGTGTTATTAACTCTCTAATGGTTGCTGACTGATAAAGAGTGGAGATCATGTGATGTGTGACCAACACAAGTTGTGCATTTTTCCAGTCTGTGCTGGCTTTATTAACTGAAATAACACATGACACTTCTCCCATAACCCACTGATAATCTAATTTCAAACAGCGGTGGTATGAAAGTATTTTCTGAGTAACATGTGCTCAGTCCTATTTCTATTGTGTTCCCCTCTGTGTGAGCTTGACAGTAGTTCCTCATTTCATTTTAAACATTAAA
The DNA here is from genome assembly GCA_019059645.1 of Caranx melampygus. Taxonomy (NCBI): domain Eukaryota; kingdom Metazoa; phylum Chordata; class Actinopteri; order Carangiformes; family Carangidae; genus Caranx; species Caranx melampygus. The sequence goes on from JAFELL010001148.1 coordinate 15,540, forward strand.
ACTGACAAATGTACTGAAGTCAGTACATTTTGATGTGGCACTGTCTCCGCATCAGCACCTCATTGGAGACAGATTTGTGTCGAAAGCAGCATCTGTAAAAGGTTTGTTTTCTATCATAAATCCATTGTACCTGCAAGTAAAGCTCCCAATGGAAGTCAGTTTTGCTGTGTCAGCTGCTTTTTTTTTTTTTTTTGGTCATATGACACAAGTCATAGCATCTATGTGGTGTCAGAGTGAGCTTGCAGCTTCCTTTCACAAGTCAGTTAATGCATTTTTACTCTTTTTTAGTTCCACCTTAAAGAAGCAAGTGATCATTTTACAGTAACAGCTGAAATTACTGATATGCGTGTTATAAAAGCAGGATTTTAGCAGCAGCAGAGCAGCAACTGAAATAAAATGGATCCTTGATGGGCCACATTTGAGTCACTGTTTCAAACTCAAAATTCTCTCCCTCTCTGAGTAGAAACTTTGCATTTTACTTAGTGCTTACCTTCTGGCTGAAAGCTGTAGAGATCACTTCTGCTGAGTGACAGACCAAACAAAGGTTACTGTGGGTGTACGAGTCTTGATCCATTGGCCTGTCCACTGATGTCTCCATGGTGTCTAGAATGAAGTGTTCCCTCCACTTCCCATTTCAGAAACCCTTATAACACTCAGCACACAGGAAATTACAGATTCCCCTGATTGCAACATATCATTCCTTGAAACAACCAACAAAGGTTGCAATAGAGGAGGGGAACTATATCTGATTTGCTGACCTCAACAAAATATTGCAGCTGTAGCAGCATCTACAGCCAGTTACAGTGAATAAGAGAAAGAATGTAAAATTGAAATTCTACACACTAATCTCGAAGCAGCATCATTGCACATGCACATTTTACTGTGTCATTAATCTGTAAACTAAGTCTGTACAAATTGTTTGATTTGTTTGTTTTTGTTTGATCTTTCAGAACGGTATATATATATACGTGTGTGTGTGTGTGTGTGTGTGTTCTCCATTATGGCCCCTTGGATTGAAAATGCTTTCTTTCACAGAGAGGTCAAAGGTGAGAGTTTGACAAGAAACTTAAAAAGCTGAGACAAGTGGAAACTTAGAGGCATACATGTTTATGAGATGAAAACAAGACACTTTGCTTCTTCTTTTTTGTTTTCCTCCTCAAGTAACCTCTTTCACCCAATCTCAGAGTCTTTTAGCTGCTTCAGAGACACAGAGAATGGATAGATATTATAGTGTTATGTGCTTTGTACATTATTTCCACATTTTCATAAATATGTTCCATTGAAGTACATTAAAATGTATTCTTTCCATCTGGACAAAAGAGGCATAACTAGAGAATAGCTCAAACCAGTAATGTCTACAGTTCACAATTAGATTGACATTATAGATTAAAACTTTTTAACATGTGTATTCCTACATAAAAAGACCATGGTACACACCATGCCAAACATGTCACAAAGCATTTCACATAACCATAAGAGTCCTCATTTCCAAACAGTCTCTTTTCTCTCTCCTCATCCTCGTTCAGGCCATGCCAGTAAAAAGGGGGGTGCTCACCTTCTCACACATGCCTCTGAGAAAAAATGTAACTGAAAAGAAAAAGAAACTGTGAAACTCCTATGATTGGCTAAATGAGCTGTGCTTGCCTGAACTCCTGAAAGAGGGGCAAGAAAGAACATGTAAAACTATACTGAGCTGATAAAAGGCACTCAAAACCACAAATACATCTTGCTAGGGATATCAAGAGTTCATATAAATCCCTGGAAAAGTGGATAACATCGGGCCTTTAACAGACAATGTAACTGTTACCAATAACATCTCACTACAGGCAACTCAGAATTCTGACTTTTTCCCAGACCTCTGAGTTTAAAGTCAGAATTCTGGGGGGAAAAGTCAAAATTCTGAGTTTTAAAGTCAGAATTCGTAGTTTTAAAGTCAGAATTCTGACTTTAAAGTTAGAATTCTGAGAAAAATTTTTGAATTGTCAGTTTTAAAGTTAGAATTCTGAGTCAGAACTCACTCTTTTTTTCAGTGGCCCAAATCCTCTTCTGGTGAGTAGCTGAGTGAGGGTATCCTTGACTCTAATCTTTCTCACTCTACCCCTGTCACCATACTGCCACCATCAGGACAAGCATGCCAGAGGGGCAGCACACATCTCTTATGTACACGAGATTAATATATAGGCTATTTGCAAATAGTCCCTGACATTGGACAATAATGATAAATAATGTGGTTTTCAATTAAACATTTTATTTATTTAAATGATGGATGTGACAACAATAGCAACAAGAAAAATCGAAAAGACAAAGTATAAAGGCTCATCACAGAAAATAATACATTTGGCATTAACCCTAGAACACTAACGCCGGGTGATTTTCACCCATGAAATTATTGTTACATGATTTTCATTGCGTTGCTGTTGTCTGAGTTGCATGGGTCCTTGGGTAGCTTCATCCTGCTCACTGACATCACTGAAGGTAGGCAGCTTTCCCTGTTCTCATCCCTGGTTTTTTCAAAAGGCACGTGTTCGGGTGGATTTCACCCAGTGTTAGTGTGTATGTACTATGTTGTTATTGTTATTGTGTTAGTATTGCAGAGAGGCTGTGCCTTCGCCAAACAAGGCTCAAATGTCCCAGGAATGGGTGGAGTGAAGAACAAGTTCCCAGTTCCATTATTTTTTCTGTTTTAGCAATTTTTTTAATTTTTTCCTAACTTTTCACAAATTTTGGAGCGTTTTATATGGTCCCCCCAATGATACCTTTTTCATTTTGTGAGACATTGTATAGTGGAAAATAAAAGAAGAGTTCTCCAGATTGCCATGTATTGTTGTATTTTGATAAATTTTGATGAGATGTATTTTTTATCAGGTATATTATATTGAGTAAAAAACACTCAACGTTAGTGATGGTGTTACTAATTGTAATCTTAGTGTTCTAGGCTTAAGAAGGAAAAATTTGACTTTACAGAGAACATATTCCAGCATTGGGACCGCAGAACAAAGGTGCTATGCACTGTTAACCTGAATTAGTTGAGTTTACTCGCAAATTGCATGGAAACCCGTTGCCCTATACCACTTTAGTTTTTACACAAGCTGAAACTAAAGATGTCGAGCTGTATTAACATGGAACTCTAACTTTTTACACAAGCTGAAACTAAATATGTTGAGTTGCATTAACATAGAACCTTAAGTTCATTATTTATATTTATTAGTTGTGTGTAATCAAAATAATTAGATAAAATTAGCTAATATGACTAGTTATTGCTACTCATCATTCATTACAATTACTGTATTTTCCTCTAATTTAGTTTTTTTTTTTTCTTTTAATATTGTATGAATCATTTCAATTAAATTGGATCGCAATAACCCGTAAATGTTACAATGCATTTTATTTTTAAGAAAAATGGCAAAACACAGCCAAACTTGTTATGACAAACATCAGGTCAACCTCAACATGTTCAACCTAAAAAGATAAATCTGAAAAAGTTAATTTCAAATCATTAAAACAATTTATGTGTGTTTGTGTTGAATGTGTCTTTGTTGTCTGTGTAGGTGTTGTATGTGTCTGTGTTGTTTATGTGTGTTGACTGTGTCTGTGTGAATGTGTCACAAATTTACAAGAAAAAACACAGATGTCCCCTGAGATTAAAGTGGAAAATCTGTAAAAAAAAAATAAAATAAAAAAATATCACAAGAAACCCAGACTCATGTCCTGTCTTTCTGCTACAACTTTAACAACAATTTCAACAACTGTAATTTTCACAAGTCACATCCTTTAGCACGCTTTCTACAGCATTTAAGTGTGTGTAGGTGTGCTTCAGTGTTGTTTTTGATTCTGTGGGTGTTGTACGCGTCTGTGTGGGTGTAGTGTGTGTCTGTGTTGTGTGTGTGGGTGTTGAATCTGTTGTTTGTGTGTGTCTGTGTTTTACATGTGTCTGTTCGTCGGCTTGTTTTACAGAAAATAAAAATGTTCGCTCCACAGGTCAGAAACTGTTTTTGCTGGTGTGGCAAAAAAAAGTAGTTAACAGCTTCTTACAGCAGACTTGACATCTCTTTACATTGCGAGCTGATTTTTCAAAGTTTGTAGCTTTGGCTTCAGGTCAGTGTGGCCCAATGAGAGCAATACTTGTTGGATGAACTGAAATGTGAGCTTCATAGTCTTGGGGTAGTTAAGATGGAGTGCATACGTGAGTCCAAACAGAATGCACATTGCTTTTGGCAGATCTTGAATGTTGTCCATCACAACTTCTCCTTCAATGATGATTTTCAACGAGGTTGGATTGAGATGCTGGGAAGATGTGAGCACAGCACCTTCATGCTCAATGAGAAGTATTCCAATATCAAGGTCATGAAAGGAAACATCATTATCAGTGTCCTTAATAAAGATTAACAGAAGAGCACAATCATTACACTAGATTTCTCATTTGAAAATCAACTTTAATCAATATAAGAGTGTAATGGTTAAAAATAAATAATGGTGAAAACTATAAGAAAGCAAGAGCTTACTTACAAAACATGCTTTGAAGAAGTTTGTGGGGTTGTCCCCAACGATGAGAGGAAGCCCTCTGATCACACCTCTGTCCAGATCGCAGTTGGCTCTGTAGTCTTCTGGGAATCAAACACAATAACAGATAGTTAGATAGCTAAAATCATGAAAATCAAACAAATCATGATCTATAAGAAAGCTTAACCAACCAAGCAATGTTTGGATTGAATTACACAACTAATAGAGTAGGACTGTGATATGATGTTTTTACAAAGCCTGTGGAAAACTGCCAACTACATAATGTGTATGGACCAACCCTGGTCTGTTGTGAAATCTGTGTCAGCATCTGCCCAACATTCCCTCTCTTGGATCGAAACAATTCGAGGAGACGAGGACTGTGCTGATCAATGCTCTCATAGAATTCCTGCTTGAGGTTCTTGCCCACGATGCCCACGATCTTGCTGAACTCCAGGATTTGATGCTTGAAAGACATCAAATCCTGGATGTCTTCTAACTTCCTTCTACTGAACTCTGACAAAACAGAGGTTATTGTGATTGGACCCAAGCATCTCAGGGACACATTCTCCAATCAGATTGCTACTCTGGATGGCATCACCCTTAACTCCAGTCCAACAGCGAGGAACCTTGGAGTCATTTTTGACCAGGATCTTTCCTTCAGCTCTCACATAAAGCATGTGACTAGGACTGCCTTCTTTCACCTGCGCAATATAGCTAAAATCAGAAATATCCTCTCTCAGAGTGATGCTGAGAAACTGGTCCACGCATTTATTACTTCTAGGCTGGACTACTGTAACTCTCTCTTGTCAGGATGCCCAAAAACCTCTCTGAAGAGTCTCCAGCTGGTCCAGAATGCTGCAGCGAGGGTATTGACAAGAGTTAATAAGAGAGAGCACATCTCTCCCATTCTAGCTTCTCTCCATTGGCTTCCTGTAGGATATAGAATAGACTTCAAGATCCTTCTACTTACTTACAAGGCTCTTAATAACAAAGCTCCAACTTATTTGAAAGACCTCGTCATTCCATACTGTCCTACCAGAGCACTTCGCTCCCAGAATGCAGGTCTGTTAGTGACCCCCAGTATTTCTAAAAACAGACTGGGAGGTAGAGCCTTCAGTTACCGGGCTCCTCTATTATGGAACCAGCTCTCTCCATGGGTCAGAGAGGCAGACACTCTTTCTACATTTAAAGCTAGGCTTAAGACCTTCCTCTATGAGAGAGCTTTTAGTTAGGGCTGGGTCAGGTAGCCCTGATCCATTCCATAGCTACGCTGCTATAGGCTTAAACTGCTGGGGGACACATCAGGTTACATGGAGCCTTCTCCTTCCTCTCCTCTCCTCTCCTCTCCTCTCCCCTCACATTTTGAACTGCCATTATTTGTTGCACTTTGTAGTCTGGCCTTGGTGTCTCGCACTCTCTCTGTATTTCCACAGATCTCTTCAGAGCTCCATCCCCCTGCACCAACCAACCAACCGCCGCCTCCATCACCTCCTTTCTCCTGCTGTTAAACCGGCCTGCACTCCCTGCTCATGACCCAGTCTGCCATCCAGTAGTCCCATTAAGCTGGCCTTCCCTCCCTGCCCACCAGGAGCTGCCTTCATCATTTTTCGTTTCTCGTTAACTGACTGATTCCATCTCCATGATTTCCGTATTTCATGTTGTAAATTGTTTTCTTTGTCTGTATACAACATCTATTGCACGTCTGCCCGTCCTGGGTGAGGGATCCCTCCTCTGTTGCTCACCCTGAGGTTTCTCCATTTTTTTTCCCTGTTAAAGGGTTTTCTTGGGAGTTTTTCCTCAGTCGATGTGAGGGTCTAAGGGCAGAGGATGTTGTCATAATGCTGTGTAAAGCCCTTTGAAACAAACTGTTTGTAAAAACGGGCTATACAAATAAAATTGCCTTGCCTTGCCTTGCCATGAACACCTGAAAAATACAGTGAACAAAGAACTTGCATCAATTGAACTATAGGAGGCAGCTAAGCCATCTGCAAAGTAGTGATGAAAGACATCCACTTTTACACTACTTACACGTCCACAGCATCTTTACACCACAAGTATCTGGAAAAATAGAGAACAAGAAAACTTTACGCTCAAAACTCAACTCAACAATGTCACTGTTAAATACAATAAGTTAACAGAACCAAACCGACGTCTGTGTTACAAGGAAAACCGGCATGTAAACAAGCGTGTGTGAGAGTGAGTGAGAGGGACAGAGAGAGCGGGCATGGAGGGGTCGAGTCAGTCAATGCGATGCGCGCAGCACTCCGTGTTCACAACATACACACCTCCACAGTGGCAGCGCCTGCTACACTCCTTTGCCCCGACAGTGGTTGAACCACATTTCTACCGCGTAAAATGACAGAAATATCAATTATACAGTCGCTTAAAATTGGCGGTATGTGAGCCGTCCTCAGACTGTTAACACTAAGCTAAATTAAACAGTTAGCTGACACGATTTTGAGTGGACATTAGCTAGTCTTAGCTATAACCATGTAATTACGCCATGCACAGGTTCAAACATTCAACAGAAAAACAAAATGCTGCGTCAACAAGTTAACGTTTTTGGTACCTATTAAAAGTTCCAACAAAGATAACTAGGTTACAATAGTTTACATACTAACCGTTCCACTTGGAGTAGGTTGTTTCCTGGTCAGAGTAGCCTGCTGCCGATGCCTGCTCGTGCCGCCAAGTGTAGAGAAACAACGCACTAACGCTGGCCTGGTCATGTGACCAGGTTTTTGAATTAGGCCCCTCCCTTTTCTTATTAAAGTAAACATACCGAGTTATGTCTGTTAACATAATTAGTGCAATGAATCTTTCAGCTAAATAGTACAAACAGCTAATGTTGTTTAGTAATGATAGCAGGTTTTATCAAAACATAAAAGAATAAGTAATGACCACTCAGAAGTTTAATTAGAAACAAAATCTAGGTTTACAGTGTGGGGCTATGGAATGGCTAAAAGAAAAAAAAAAAAAGCTATAAAGACATTAGATTTACTGCAGGCACAACTATGTACACAACTCCTTAAGTGCAAATTTGACTGCCTGAGATTAGGGTTAGGGTCTTTCCACTCCTTGTCGACCACTGCTCCAGTGTTCTCCTATTCCAGCAGCTGCAGCCAGCTGCCAGCAGTATCCATGACCACCAGCCACCACCAGCATCCACCATCAGCATCCATGACCACCAGCCACCAACACATCCTATTATTGAAAGTTAATACATCCCAAAATTGAATGAATCAGAACGCCAACTTATTAATACTCAGCATCTGATGCCAATTAATTTACCCGAACTGACGAACATTACCCTCAGCTAACACTGTCAGGTTCTGACGATAAAATCTAAATAAACCCGTTAGTAATCATCCCAACTTTATGCAATTTGTCTGTGATTCATTACTCAAACAAGAATAAAACAAATGTTAGGGACTAAATCTCCAAGTCAAGCTAACGAACTAGCAGGCAATGGCTGAAAATTGATCATAATTCCTGGCTCAAAAAATATAATTACATTGTAAACATTATGAAAAATGTCAATATCTACATAATAAAGGACCTCCAATATAATAAACACCCTTTAAACTGGGGTTGGTAATCTTGGAGAGCTCACAAGAGAGCTAGCAAGATTTGAAAATTGCACCTCCTCTGAGTTCCACCCCCCTCCTCCCCCTCTCGTCAGTGTGTTCATCCAAGCCATGCCCCCACAAACTGGAACGCACACCGCACCAAAATGAGAAGCAGCAGAAGGAGTATTATATATATATACTATAATCTATTCAATACGTGTCACCGACCCGTTTTAAACCCACAGAGAGGCTAATATTAGCATTAGGCTAATACAAGCTACAAAAGTAGCTACGTTAGCAAAAGTTACACAGCTCATAAAAATAACAAATCCTCCCCAAAGCAAAACATATAATTACCTGTCCAACAGAAAGAGAGCAACCAAAGCAACACTTTTCAGGCCCTTGAAATCCCTCAGTTGTCTCCACCGCTGAAAAGCAACACTGATGTTTACTCTAGTTTGACATCTGGCTTTATCCAGAGCCATTTGGTTAGCAGCCTTTTCAGCCTCTGGCTTTCTCTTCCTTGCCTTTTTCTCAGGGCGAGCCGTTACAAGTAACAGGGGAAGTAGTAACTGGGGCTGCATTTTCTTAGCCACTGCTCATAAATGAACATGAAATCCGTTCTGCTGTAACTCTTTACGCTGAGTTCTTCCGGCAACAGCTACACGTGAAGATTGTGCACACACGTAGGAGGCAGGGATAGAGGGGGCAGATACAAAAGTAGACATGAAGCCATCTGATTGGTTTTTGCTCTTCGGTGTGAAGAGCGTGGACTGGTCAGAGTTTTTTCAGTCCTGCAGCTTCCACAGAGGACTGATTATTTTCGTTCCTTTTTCTGAATACATAATGTATTGATTACTCAGAAGGTAGAAGGACCATTTCACCCAGTATAATAAAACATGTTTCTGAGCAGGATTACCAACCCCAGCTTTAAACGTAGGGTTGGTGATCTTATTTTGTCCTTCCCTCCCTCCCTCCCCTGCATGTACCGCTCTTTGTGCACTAATCGTGTGCGAGTCTTCAAGGAGTAACAACTGTGGGAAAGACAACGCCAGTAGTCCAGTGTCTGGTAGGTGGCAATGTACCTTTACAGTAGATGCTGGATGGTTTATTATGATGTTAGGTGTTTTCCTTCACATGAAGGAGCCATGAGAACAAGCTGTCAGAAAGTTAGCGATGCTAGTGTTGAGTCCTTTAACTTATAGACCCTGGACTCGCGCGTTCGTTTGATGAAGTATGCAGGACACAAAGTTAAAGTTCAATTTGCATCTAATTTATTAAATGAATACAGCAGAAAATTAAAGTTTGAGATTGCTTACAGAGCTCTGGACCACAATGCTTCCACCGCCTCTTCCTAAGCAAAAGGGTGTCTCTTCCCCGTTTACACAGATCTTTTGTACAGTTCCACCCCCCCCCCTTGACCTAGAGATATTCTTCCCCAAACTACTTCTCTGCAGGTGGCGACGGCCTGTCTTCTCTACACTCACTGTCCTTGCACATAGTCTCCTCTCCCTCCACCCTGCACTACATTCCTTGTCTTGATCAACACAGTCATAACACAATACCAAGAATACTCATACGTCAACGATGATGACTGCAAGGATAGCATAGGAAGATTGAAAACACATAGCAACAGCAAAACATATCCTTCAGTCCCCCTTTTGATCTCAGATAATTTCTGAGATCAACATCACATGAAGGTTTCAGCCACCGTCACTGTCTCTTCGTTGTCATCCTGCGTCTTTCCCAGGAGTGGCATTTGGTATGGGGGTGGTGGCTGGACCTTGCCCTCAATGGTGGTGGTGATGAGCCTAACACAGAGAGAGCGGATACAGGGGACACAACAACATCCACATAGTACCAACATACCAGTAACAGCAATCAGTGAGGAGACAATGGAGACCACCAGGTTGCGCCATTTTCCAAACCAACTATCAAACACATCAATTAATGGATCATCAATCCCAGCATGAGAGGCCATTTCCTCATTAAGGGCCATAAGGGCATGGAGAGCTTTGGTTACAGAGCCATCAGGAGCCGTGTTGTTCGGGATGGCTGTACAGCACTGATCTCCAAACATGTGACAAACACCCCCTCTTTCAGCTAGCAACATGTCTAAGGCCATCCTGTTTTGCACCGTCATCAAAGAATCTGCAGCCAGCTGTTCAGATAACCCTCCAATCGCTGTCCCTGTGAAATTGCCCAACCGCTGAACATTGTAATACACATAATTTATGCGATCAACATTTTTATTAATTGTACACCACCAGCAGAGAGAGGATTCAAACCCTGCAGCAATCTGATTAGCCAGTTTGTGTTCGCTGGGGACTCCTCTGGGAACACCTATGGAATCTATATACGTGGGAGAGGAAGACATCCAATCAAAGTTATCCTTGGAGCGTTTTCTACGAACACCATCCTGAGTCTGGGTCTTGAGGTTCCTGCCGAGCATCTGTACTGGAATCAAAAGTCTGGTTAGAGTACAAACACCCGTCCAGTCTGGTGGGAGATAGTTAAACAGTGTTCTCCCTCCGCAATACCAGAAGAGATCAGCACGGGCCCAACCTAAGGAAGACATATTGCTCCAAGAACTAACATCCACCGTGTCTGCACACCATGTTGTTAATACCTTACCCATTACAGTCGAGGTGGTATGGTTGTCAGGCTTTGACCTACTGAGACAAGTGTAGTTACCTGCTTCAGGAGAGAAGACTGGAGGGATGGTGGTTCTCTTAACAACAGGGAACTGATCCGACAGCCTGCTGCAGTTAGCAGGACTAGGTGACATGTGTAATGCTATCATGCAATCAAAACCCTGCCTGTCCTGACTGACGAGTAATGGTGCAGGTGTTAATCTCAAGACCGGTCTGGCAGATGAACAAACTAAACAATCAGTGATGCCTGAGGTGTTGGCTGTGGCCGCTATCCAATCCAGCCACAGGTTTTTATCTGAATATCCGGTAACCAACCTCACCATGTCTTTACCTGTGATAGATGTTAAATCAATTTTTAGCACCTCATTTTCGTCTGTGACGGAGTAGGTGTAGACTCATCGGATGGAGGTGGAGCGGTGGGTGCAGCTGGGGTATTAGGTGTGATCATATTAACCTTAATTAGTCCCATGGTATCTGATCCAGCCTGATCTACTCCCAAAATGAAGTAAACTGAGTGGGTGTCATGCGGGTTACAGTAGCTTCCTCCCCTATTTCGTTCATAAGGGTTAATTGTAATATTCTTCATTAACAACAACACAGGGTTAAGCCCTAACCCGGCTGACCCAGATAATCGGGTGAGCTCCATTCTCCTCTGCAGGTCACTGGTCCGAGCGTGTTGCGGCCTTGACTGAATATAGCCTCCTGAAAGATAATAAGGTGCCGTTCCCACTACCACTCTTCCCAATGCGGGCACCAACCATTGTCTGCCGAGGAAGGTCCCCCTGCATAGCTGTCACAGAGGTAAAGGTCATACCCTCTCCAATACACATCCCCCCCTTTACAATCAATTACTTGGCACAAATCAAATACCCACCCCGTATTACTGCCCATAGTGTAATTTAGTTCAATACCTCCATATTCGTCCAGACATGAATCCTTGGGCGCCTTACCTTTTAAACTGGTGTACTGTCTTTTAGGACGCACCTGTACCTGGTCTCCATGGTCTCTGCCCCTTTCCCCACAAAGCAAAGGAATTACAATAGTGCATGTAATCAGGGAGAGACCCATCAGGGCTCTCCATGAACCGTATCCCATTTCTCACTCTATTATCAGACCTACGAAAATGTCAAAAAGAATTTTCTTTTCTTTTTTTTTTGATTTTACTTCTTATAGCAAAGCTGATTATATAGTGGGGCCCCCGAATATAACAAGGCCCCTGCTAGCCATACTTCTATAAAATGATGAACTCCTCCTGCCTGTACTGGCCCCCCGGCTGGGTCACACTGATCAAATTGTGTAACCAAAACAGAGTCTGTCACTAGTCTGACCTGGAATGAGTGAATGCGTAGATCTGTCCAAATCCTATCTCCAGTGTGTGTGACTTGCACTATATGCCTGTTAGCTGATACCCGTCTCTGCGGTTGTTTGGGAGTTAGCCACAAGGAGATCCACTGCAATTCAGGTCTTCTGTATTTGTGTGGGATGTTGTGTGCAGTGAGGTGTCTGTGGTTCAAAATGTGCTTTGTGTATTCCGCTTCTGACACTCTGCAGTCAGCAACAAGTGATGCAGTGAGTGTGTGGTGTGGTATCAGTTTTGTTTTTGTTCTCCTTCTTCTGTGAGGCATGTGTTATCTTCCATGGAATGTAACAAATCTATTCTAGTTTCAGACAGTGAACGGTGGGGCTTGTCAGCTGGTGAACACCTGCTCCAATGAAACCAAGTGTCCCCTTTTCCTTTTAATCTCACCGCACAGTTTGTGCGTTCAGTCACTTCAAAAGGGCCTGTCCACCTGGGCTCTGACCACTTCCTTTTGATGACTTTCAGGTACACCCACTCAGCCGAGTGAGGTGTGTCGTTCTCTCCTCCTGTTGTGTTGTTGTGAACCTGAGCAGAGAAGGCCGAGATAAGAGCAGTTAGTTGTTCAAAATATGGCTTATATCTCATCTTCGGGGAGCTGGGAGCCTGCACTACTCCAGCTCCAGGTCCAGGGAACTGGATTCCCCTGGAAAGTTCAAATGGTGTGTAACCTGATGCTCTGTTTACTGAACTCCTGATGCCCATTAAGGCAATCGGCAGAGCATCCAACCATGACATCTTAGTTTGTGTGCAGATTTTAGCTAGTTTCTCTTTAATGTTTCTGTTCATCCTTTCCACTTTGCCTTGTGACTGAGGGTGATACACCGATCCAAATGAATGTTTCAACCCTAGAGCTTGCTCCACCTCTTGTAAGTGATGGCTTTTGAAATGTGTACCATTATCAGACCGAATTCTCCTAGGGAAGCCATGGAAAGGAATGTATTGATTTATCAGAAACTTGATCACTGATTTCGCATCCTCCTTTTTCGTAGGTACAGCTTCTGGCCAGCCGGTATATGCATCTACTGCGACCAATAGATACCTGTAGCCCCTGACTGCCTCTCCCATGTCTGTGTAATCAATGATTATCTCTTCACCTGGCAGCTTGGGCAGAGGGAACTTTCCCTCATGTGGTTTCACAGTGCTTTTTACATTATATACATTGCAAACAGAGCATTCTCTCACATGATTTTCAATCATAGCAGGTAGATAGGGTGCCACCAGTGAGTCAACTGTCTCTCCATCTGTTTCTTTCCACAATGTGTTAACCCATGAGCTTCCTCTAACACTGCTGCCACCATGCCTGGCGGTAGCACTGGTCTTCCATCTGATGCGCGCCACAAGTCATCCTGTTTCTGTGCTCCTCTCTCCCTCCACACTGAAATGTCATAGAGTGAGGCCTTAGCCTGTTCTTTTATCAACATATTTACATCGCAAGGCGGCAACATCTCTGTCACACTTGGTCCAGCTTGCATCATCATGAATTGCGGTTGTATCCAGCTGTCCGCTTGGCTACTTTATCAGCTTCGTTGTTCCCTTTTGCAATCAGTGTGTTTGCTTTGTCATGCCCCTTACATTTTATTACCGCTACTGCTTTAGGTCTCATCAATACTTCTGCCAGCTCCTGCATCTCTTTCTCATGTTTGATGGGTGTGCCTGTTGTAGTTTTGTACCCTGCTCTCTTCCACTGACTTAGTTCTACATGAACTGCCCCTGCAACATATGCTGAATCTGTGTAGATGTTAACAATTTTTCCTGCTGAGTGTTCTAATGCTGCTATTACTGCTTTCAATTCTGCTAGTTGAGCTGACACTCTCCCTTCCATTTTTTCTGCAACCACTGTCTCAAACTCTCCTTCTTCATCTTGCCTGACCACTGCATAGGCTGCTTGTAAACCTTTGTCAGGATGTCTGTAACAACATCCATCAGTGTACAGGTGTTCCTGTGCCTCTGTGAATGGTATGCATGTGAGATCAGTTCTGATTTTATTGTCTGTCTCTACCTTTTCCTCACACTGGTGTGGCTCACCCTCTCTGATGCTGTCGGCCATGTTGATTCCTTCATGTGTGTATGTGATGTGTGCTGCCCCTAGAATCTTTTCTAGTCTTATCTGCCTCAGTGATGTCATTGTGAATGATGTGGAATTTATGTATGCTACTATGCTATGTGTTGTTAGTACTGTCAGTGCGTGTCCCATGACTATGTGTGCTGTTTTCTGCAGTAGCTTAGCCACTCCAGCTGCATGTCTTGTGCATGGTGGATGTCTGATTTCTGTGGGATCCAAAACTGCACTCGCATACATTAATACTCGTCTGTCTCCCCCTTTTTTCTGGAAAAGCACCCCGTCCGCTGTGTGTGCTTTTACAGAAACATCCAGGAAGAATGGCAGAGAGTAGTCTGGAACTGCGAGGTCGGCGGCCTGAGACAGTGCCTGTTTGAGTTCTACGAACGCTGTTTCAGAATCCGTAGTCCATGTCAACAGGGCAGTAAGATTACGCATGCCCTGAGCCTTGACCATATCCCGCAACGATGATGTGCGTTCACAGAACTGAGGCACGAAATGTCTGCTGAAACCTGCTAGCCCTAAGAACGAGAGCATGTCTTTTACCGTGCGAGGTCTAGGGTGTTGTAAAATGGCAGAACGATGCGTGCCTGAAATAGATGTACCAGAGGCAGAAACAACACGGCCTAGAAACGTGACAGACTGGCGACAGCATTGAAGCTTGTTGCGTGCGACTTTGAACCCCATGAGGTGCAGATGTTCAAGCACCAGTCGTGTGTCCTCTAGGCAGAGGTCAGACGTAGGTGCAGCCAAGAGTAAATCATCAACATACTGGATGAGTGTTACACCAGGTGGAAGTGAAAGATCACCTAACTGTTGCCTGAGCACCTGATTAAAGATGCCAGGAGAGAGAACAAAACCCTGAGGTAATCTAGTGTAGCGCAGTTGGTTGCCTTTGTATGTGAATGAAAACATATCCCTGAGGTGTGTGGCTAATGGGAGGCAGAAGAATGCATTAGCCAAGGTCGATGCACGTGAACCACTGGTGCTGAGGAGTGATGGAGGACATTGCAGTGTATGGGTTTGGTACAGGCGCAGTGGGAGTGGTGATGATAGAGTTAATTTTCCTCAAATCATGTGCCATGCGGTATTTACCTGTCCCTTTCTTTTCTACAGGTAAATAGGCGTGTTCCATGACGACTGTGATGGTTCAATTACTCCCGCTTTAGCAAACCTTCTATCGTGTCTGCTATGCCTTCCTCTGCTTCAGGTTTGTGTCTGTACTGAGGTTGCCAGATGGGCTGACCTGTACTATGTTGGAAAACTATAGGTGAGGCATGTTTACAGAACCCGACATCGGTAGGACCTGATGACCACAGAAAAGGTGGGAGAGAGTTCAGCATTTCATCTGCTGACTCATGATCTGTCTTTTCTCTTCCATGGAAACGCTCAATTTGCCTGTGTTCCAACTCAACAATGTCCGTGGTGTTATGCACAATTTTGAAAGATTTGGATGATGGGCTGTAAAAGAGTGCCGGTATGTGTGAAGGTTGCCAATCAGTGATAGCTGCCAGTCGTTTACACATAGGACCAAGATCCTTAGCCTGGTGATCAGCATGCACCAACAGAGTAATGTGTGGTCGGGCCTCAGCCCCCATTTCATACCATTGTGCTTGATCAGGTGTGAGAGTGACCAGGGCCGCTACACCTTCTGGTCCAATGAGGATGTCAGGTGAGGCAATGTGCCAATTCTGCCCTTCAACCTGAGAATAGAATGCTTGCTGATATACCTCATCACAGTGGCGATCATAATACAGAGTGACATGATAGGGGTCAGCGGGCGGAGAGTAGGGACCCAGTGCCTGCAGCCAGGGACGCCACTGAGTGAACAGAGAGAGAATACCAGTGGTATGAGGTGTTTCTGACAGCAACAGTCCCCAATAGATGTCTGCCCACATTGCAGCCTGAGGTGTGACGTCAGCCGCGAGCATCATGTGCGAAGTGGTGGATAGAGAGGGCAGAGAACAGTTTGTGGATATTCCATTCGGAAATGTGACCACTAGTCCATCTGGGCTACACAACACAGAGGCGCCGCATTTCACCAACATATCTCGTCCCATGAGATTCACCGGACAAGACACAGAGTTCACAAACTGATGATGGAATGATTGACCAGCAACACGAACAGTGAGAGGCTTAGTCAGAGGCAGAGCTTCCCTTTTCCCTGAGAAACCGACAACGTACACAGAGTCACTAGAGAGAGCTGTAGGTGCCATGCCACCTGTGATTGTAGAATATCTTGCTCCCGTATCCACAAGAAAGGGCAGTTCAGTGTTGTCCACAGTCATAACCATGTAGGGATCTGCCAACCCTACATGTGTCGGTGTCTCTGGGCCCCGTCAATGCTGATATTCAGGAGAGTACATATTGGGGAACTGCCCTCCCGGTGTGGCACCTGCATTAGGTGCCTGGTACATTCCACCTCTGCCTTGCTGTATGCTGCCTCTCTGATATCTGCTCCTACAGCCCCTGGACCAGTGTCCGGTTTGTCCACAAGTCCAGCATCTCTCTTGAGAACCAGGCTGTCTTGCCCACTGATTTCTCCCAAAGCCACCGCGGAAACCCCTACCATGACCCCGGGAACCCCGTCCCTCACCAAACCCGCTCCCCATCCGCATCTGATGATCATGATGATGTGATTGAGGTATCCAATCAGGCATTGGATCCAGGTCGGGAGAGTCACTTACTGCTCCCGCCGGCCGCTGTACCATCTGTTTGGGTTGTTTCTTTTCAGTGTTGAGTTGTTTACGGACTGTGTCTAGCTGCATTTTACACAACTGAGACTGATTTTTGGATGCTTCAGCCCTTTCAGCCTCCATGTCAATTCTGTGTTCTTTGAGGTGGTGAGCTAAGTGCTTCTCCCATTTCTCACACTCACAGCCTGGGATGTCAGGGTTCTTTTCAAGAGCTGTTTTGACAGCTCTGGGCATGCCTTCTAAGACTGCCTTTCTGAACAATGCGGTCTGCAACGGATCTTGACCGGGATGACCACCTGCTGCGTCTATCCACTGTTCTCTGCATTTAATCAAAAAAGCGGGAACCTCTTCATCATCCTTTATTCTGAACACTAAAGAATGCACTGCCCCCAGTGGTACAGGGTATTTTGTTCTCATGGCAGTCCCTATATCTGTAGCATGTCTAGCAAATGGAGCCTCTGGAGGCAGCTGACCTGTGTGAGCTATCAATTCAACTTGGTACACTTCAATCTCACCTACCTGTCTACCCAACAATGCTCTCCAATCACCCATAGCCAACGTGCATCCCACAGTAAGTTGACAAAACTGCCTCATCCATGGTGCTCCTCCCGAAGTGGGAGGGGGCATCTTCTCTAACAAACAATTCATGTCTGTGAATGAGAATGGTTGATATACTGCACCTCCTGTGGGATTAGCTATTAACGGCATCTGATATTCATGCGCGCCTGCGACTGTTGGTGGGACGGCCGATCGTATTCGTGGGCGGGGACTATGTTCACCGTTCCTCTTATGAAATTCACCGGTTAAGCGAATGACCTCCACGCGATCGTCTTGTCCCCCAGTGTCCCCCTCATACTCACTATCACTGAGTTCTCGTTCTCCCCTACACATACGGCACACTTCATCTGGTGGCAAGGTTACCTGCACTGTTTTCTCATTCAAAGGTGTGAATGCTTGAGCATGTGATGATGTCAGATGTGGTGACTGTTCAGATAGTGCTACTGTGGGGGTGTTTTCTCTCAGTACTCTGGAACTGAATGGAGCTCCTGAGTGGGGTACTGTGCGTGATCTGTTCTGTGGAATGCTGATGTTCTGTGGAGTGCTAGTGGTTGGCCTGGGTGCTGCAGAGTGGCTGGTGGGTATTCCTGAGCTGCTTCTCCTTCTCTCACCTCCAACACTCCTGACACTGACATCACCGGCATCTGAGTATGATGAGACGGAGGAGGAGCTGTTTTCTCCAGTTCCAGGCTCAACACTGGATACAGTGATCCTGGAGCTGTGACTTCCTGGGCTGTGTGTCTGGGGGTGAGTGTGTGTTTATGCAGGTCAGTGAGTGTGTGTTTATCTTCTGGGAACAACGCGCTGCAAGCTAGAGCGACCTTGTGGAACAATGCTCTTCTCTTATCTTTTCTCTGTCTGTCCTTGTCCCATGCATTCCTCTGCAAGAGAGAAGGGCTGTGTCTCTCATGCCTTTCTAATTCTTCCCTCGCCTCTATCTCTAACTTGGATAAAAGATGGAGCAGGCTCCCTCCCTTCTTTTCATCTTTCCACCTTTCCTGGGCCTCTGCCCACAATGCATCACACTCCTTGCTCACTGTCGGTCTGTCTTCAGCTGCTTCACCACTAAGCACCTGCTTCTTCACCTGACTCCACTGTTCCTGCTGTTGTTGTGGCACTACTGACAACATCTGAGGCCCACAGCCTCCCTCTTGACATTCTCCATCAAATTCACCCTCCATGCTTGTGTGGTGTTTGTATACTCCCTCTTTATTGTTGAACTACTCACCTTCCTCTCGTTCCTAAGGAGAAAAATAGTCAATGACCTCCCCAACGGCCAGTCAGTTTGTATGGCATAACACCCGAGCAACTGACCCAACTGTTGTTAGTCTGCCAGGCCGGTCAGTGTGTATGGAGTACACCCGAGTCACTGACCCAATGAGCTGCACACACTTTTCAGTGCGCGTGTGGTTTGTTCTCACCGTTAGGTTACCCCCACACGTTTTACAGCTCAGACACCTGAACAGATTACCACAGAGACACCGTTGTATCTACCACCCCCTTGTGTTATGGCCCCGTTTATTTTGCTTTTGCCAATTATGTTACGATTCTTCTCAAAAATGATCACACAATACATCAGTCTCTCAGACCACTGTGGGGTCCCTCCAATATGGAATTTTTGACCACAGTTTGGGAATCACAAGCTGATCGTCCCCAGCGGGAAAAAACCAGAAATGAAACACTCCAGCAGTAAATTATCCTGAATTACTGCATCACACTCGCTCCCCTGGTCCTTGTAAACGACTGATAAACACAACGCCTCTCTGATGGAGGTTTTCCGCGCAATCGAAGCCGAGTTGTCACCAATACTTTGTATCCATTACTTTGTAACCATCACTATTCCTAACCCTGAGTGCGAGAGGTCTCCGTTCCCCGTGGCAGGCTGATCAGACCTGCACAGGTCACAGTAAATTACCCAAGGGAGTTCTTGACACCAATCTTAATTTGCTCCGCGCCCTCTTCGCAAACGGGTCTAAGCATGCGAGTTACCGCACCACGCCTTGCGACGGCTCTAGTCAAGCATAAGTATTGCGAACCTGCCCCTTTTAATTTGGAGGATATGTACAAACAATCACTAATTCCACTGTTCTTTTATGAAAAACAGGCTTTGCACTCACTAAGGAGATCCCCTTCTCATCAGATCGTAGATCCTGAAGGGTTGATTTATCGATCTCCCCTCGGCGGCACCACACTTCAGTTGTCAGTCACCGGGGACCCTTCCGCCGATCGCGATCTCCCTGGAGGCACCCACTCAGTGTGCTAATCACCCGGGACCCTTCCTCCGATCGCGTCAAGCAATCTCAATCTTTGTACTCTGAACCGTATGATAGACAATAGGGACACTTAGTACAACGTTACTTTAGTCATTCTCAATATGCAGAATTTTGATGAAACAGGCTTCTGCTTACCGCTCCGTTTGAGAGGCCTCTCGTTGTCTGCCGCGTCCCACTTGTCTATATGTCCTGTACCAAAGTCTTTAACAGTAAACACAAATAAAAAATTAAATTCCTGCCTCCATCACGTCGGGGTCACCAAATTGTTGAGTCCTTTAACTTATAGACCCTGGACTCGCGTGTTCGTTTGATGAAGTATGCAGGACACAAAGTTAAAGTTCAATTTGCATCTAATTTATTAAATGAATACAGCAGAAAATTAAAGTTTGAGATTGCTTACAGAGCTCTGGACCACAATGCTTCCACCGCCTCTTCCTAAGCAAAAGGGTGTCTCTTCCCCGTTTACACAGATCTTTTGTACAGTTCCACCCCCCCCCCTTGACCTAGAGATATTCTTCCCCAAACTACTTCTCTGCAGGTGGCGACGGCCTGTCTTCTCTACACTCACTGTCCTTGCACATAGTCTCCTCTCCCTCCACCCTGCACTACATTCCTTGTCTTGATCAACACAGTCATAACACAATACCAAGAATACTCATACGTCAACGATGATGACTGCAAGGATAGCATAGGAAGATTGAAAACACATAGCAACAGCAAAACATATCCTTCACTAGTGACGCACGACAATATCACAGAAAGTCGCATCACTCACATTGTGAATACATTGGGTCTTGCCTTCCTGCTAACGGTGAGCGTATTGCGTCATTACATTATTTCCTGTTGTGTTGTGCCTGTTGTGTTAGACTCTCTCTCTCTCAATCCTCCGTCTAGCTTTCTGCTAACTTCGTCACTTTAAGCACCACTGCACACTACGCACACTAAGTCTCTGTCACTCAGGTCTATCACAGGACCCGATCTGCACTGCTCCACTCAACATACCTGTCCCAGAAACGCAAACTTACCTAGCATAGCTATGGCTTCTCTCTCTCCCTCTGCTTCTCCCTCCACTTCTCCTTATCTCTCCTGCTCCGTGTGCCTGATGTTTAGTTATTCTATTATTAGTATTAGTTATTATACTTTGCAGATGATTTCACAGCATGGAGGGATGGTGGTTGTCATGTAAATGAGCCAGACCTGGGTTTCGTTGATCCAGCTTTATTGCTCGGGCACTCAAAACAGCACATCAGTGGAACACAGCTAACACGCACTGTTGTGAATCTAGAAACTTCCTAGCGTGACGTCATTGCGTAGCCCTGACGCTCGCTACGGTAGCTTGTAGGAACAACCATATGGGAACAACAAGCAATCTCACAACAGTGGTGTTCTCCATTACTTGGGCAGTACAACTAACAGGTGCCAATTCACTTTTGCTCAGTAGGGGCAAGGCATCATCACTAGGGGTGCTCCAACAAGGGTACCTAACGATTCGATTCGATTTCGATTATGGGAGCTTCGATTCTTCGATTATAACGATTGTCGATTCGATTCGATTATCGGTGCCACGATTCTTCGATTATTGCGATTTTTAATGCATTTTTCCATATAAGATTGATTTTGTCTTCATCTGTAGCTACAATTGTGATATTTCTGAGCAGCCACGACCATGTTGCTGGCATTATCAGTTACCAAAACCAAATCTTTATCTGAGATCTGCCATTCTGACGCTGCTTTCTCCAGCAGCTCGGCAACATTTGCCCCGGTGTGACTCTCACTCATCTGTCAGGTTTGAAGAACGTGACTCATCAACTTCCATCCGTTCTTGTCCGACGCGAGCACAAAATGCGCTGTTATAGTAACGAAGGATTTGGTAGCAACCAAGGTCCACGCATCACATGTAAGCGCTATCCTGCTCGCCTTCTTCATGGACGCCAGGACGTTAGCTTTGGTTTCGTTGTAGAGGTGGGGGATTTCTTTCTCTGCGAAGTGTTTTCGGTGAGGGAGTTTGTAGCGCGGCTCCATGGTGGCAAGGCAAGGCAATTTTATTTGTATAGCCCGTTTTTACAAACAGTTTGTTTCAAAGGGCTTTACACAGCATTATGACAACATCCTCTGCCCTTAGACCCTCACATCGACTGAGGAAAAACTCCCAAGAAAACCCTTTAACAGGGAAAAAAAAAAAAATGGAGAAACCTCAGGGTGAGCAACAGAGGAGGGATCCTTCACCCAGGACGGGCAGACGTGCAATAGATGTTGTATACAGACAAAGAAAACAATTTACAACATGAAATACGGAAATCATGGAGATGGAATCAGTCAGTTAACGAGAAATGGAAAATGATGAAGGCAGCTCCTGGTGGGCAGGGAGAGAAGGCAAGCTTAATGGGACGACTGGACGGCAGACTGGGTCATGAGCAGGGAGTGCAAGCCGGTTTAACAGCAGGAGAAAGGAGGTGATGGGGGCGGCGGTTGGTTGGTTGGTGCAGGGGGATGGAGCTCTGAAGAGATCTGTGGAAATACAGAGAGAGTGCGAGACACCAAGGCCAGACTACAAAGTGCAACAAATAATGGCAGTTCAAAATGGAGAGGAGAGGAGAGGAGAGGAAGGAGAAGGCTCCATGTAATCTGATGTGTCCCCCAGCAGTTTAAGCCTATAGCAGCGTAGCTATGGAATGGATCAGGACTACCTGACCCAGCCCTAACTAAAAGCTCTCTCATAGAGGAAGGTCTTAAGCCTAGCCTTAAATGTAGAAAGAGTGTCTGCCTCTCTGACCCATGGAGAGAGCTGGTTCCATAATAGAGGAGCCCGGTAACTGAAGGCTCTACCTCCCAGTCTGTTTTTAGAAATCCTGGGGGTCACTAACAGACCTGCATTCTGGGAGCGAAGTGCTCTGGTAGGACAGTATGGAATGACTAGGTCTTTCAAATAAGTTGGAGCTTTGTTATTAAGAGCCTTGTAAGTAAGTAGAAGGATCTTGAAGTCTATTCTATATCCTACAGGAAGCCAATGGAGAGAAGCTAGAATGGGAGAGATGTGCTCTCTCTTATTAACTCTTGTCAATACCCTCGCTGCAGCATTCTGGACCAGCTGGAGACTCTTCAGAGAGGTTTTTGGGCATCCTGACAAGAGAGAGTTACAGTAGTCCAGCCTAGAAGTAATAAATGCGTGGACCAGTTTCTCAGCATCACTCTGAGAGAGGATATTTCTGATTTTAGACATATTGCGCAGGTGAAAGAAGACAGTCCTAGTCACATGCTTTATGTGAGAGCTGAAGGAAAGATCCTGGTCAAAAATGACTCCAAGGTTCCTTGCTGTTGGACTGGAGTTAAGAGTGATGCCATCCAGAGTAGCAATCTGATTGGAGAATGTGTCCCTGAGATGCTTGGGTCCAATCACAATAACCTCTGTTTTGTCAGAGTTCAGTAGAAGGAAGTTAGAAGACATCCAGGATTTGATGTCTTTCAAGCAATCTTGCAGATTGATGAGGCGGCTTCTATCATCTGGCTCTATTGATAGGTAGAGCTGAGTATCATCAGCGTAACAGTGGAAATTGATGGAGTGCTTACGGATTATATCCCCTAATGGGAGCATGTAAAGAGTGAAGAGAACTGGCCCTAAAACTGAGCCCTGCGGCACACCATACATAACTCTGCTGTACTTTGAATGGACATTATTAACATTAACGAATCGAAATCGGTCAGATAAGTATGAAGCAAACCATTTTAGAGCAGATTCTTTGATCCCGATTTCGTGTTCTAGTCTATGCAGTAAGATGCTGTGATCGACGGTATCAAATGCAGCACTGAGGTCCAGAAGTACAAGTACAGAGACAAGACCTCTGTCGGAAGCTATAAGAAGATCGTTGGAAACTTTGACCAGTGCTGTTTCAGTGCTATGGTGTTCTCTAAATCCAGATTGGAAAGCTTCAAAGAGCTCGTTACTGTGCAGGTGTTCATGAAGCTGCATTAGGACAACCTTCTCAAGGATCTTAGAGATGTAGGGAAGGTTGGATATAGGCCTATAGTTGGCTAATGCATCTGGATCAAGAGAGGGTTTTTTAAGCAGAGGATTAATGACAGCCACCTTAAAGGCCTGTGGCACATAGCCTGTGACTAAGGAAAGGTTGATCTGGGTCAGTATAGCAGCGTTAACTAAGGGGAAGACATCCTTGAGCAGTCTTGTTGGGATTGGGTCAAGCAGACATGTAGCTGATTTGGAGGAGGTGATTACAGAAGTTAAGTCTGACAGGTCGATGGGGACGAAGCTGTTCAAGTATGCACCAAGTCTGGGAGGTGCTTTCGTAGGGGCTGTAATCTGTGGTCCACTACTGCCGATCCTTGTTCTGATATTTACAATCTTTTCAGTCAAGAAATTTAGGAAATCGTTGCTGCTGAGAGTCGGAGGGATGCATGGCTCAACAGCACTGTGGTTCTTAGTCAGCCTGGCCACAGTGTTAAAAAGGAACCTGGGATTGTTTTTATTCTCTTCAATTAAAGATGAAAAGTATGTACTCCTGGTGCTGCGAAGCTCTTTTTTATATATTAATAAACTATCTTTCCAGGCTCGACGGTCTTCCTCGCGCTGGCTGGAGTGTGTTTTACTTTCCAGCTGTCTGGTCTTCTGCTTCAAGATGCGCAGATTTGAATTGTACCAGGGAGCTATTCTCTTCTGGTTGATGACTTTCTTTCTCAGAGGGGCTACAGCATCAAGTGCCCCAAGGAGTGTTGCTGCAGTGTTGTCTACAAGATAATCTACCTGCGAGGGAGTAAGATCAGCATAGCTGCTCATCGTATTACCAGAAGGTGTGGCAGCAAGCTCTGCTGGAATGAGCTCTTTAAATCTAGAAACAGCAGTGTCAGATAAACACCTACTGTAGTGGTATTTTTTCCCAGGCGAGGTGTAATTTGTTAAAGTGAATCCAAAGATTATTAGAGAATGGTCAGACAAGACCGGGTTCTGAGGGAAAACTGTGATGTGATCCACTTCTATTCCATAAGTAAGTACCAGATCAAGGATGTGATTAAAAGAGTGAGTGGGCTCATGTATCCTCTGGGAGAAGCCAATTGAATCTAAAACCAACTTGAATGCTGAGGCCAGACAGTCGTCATCGACGTCCACATGAACGTTGAAGTCGCCCACTATAATGACTTTGTCTGAGTTCATTGCTAAATTTGACAGAAAGTCAGGGAATTCTTCTAAGAACTCAGAGTAAGGAGCAGGAGGACGATACACCACAGCAAGTAAGAGTGGTTTCTCTGCTCTCCAGTCTGGGTGAGAGAAGCTGAGCGTAAGGCTTTCAAATGAGTTATATGAAGCATTAGGTCAAGGGTTAATAGGCAGTGCGCACCACTAACCAAACCCCCCCTACTGAACACTGGCGTAAATCCATCACAATGAAAGTAGCTATTGCTTTTGTAATTCTCTTCGCCTTCTGCGAGTTCTTGGGAAGTTTGGAGACAGTCTCCAGGATGGTCCTCTGTGTGGCGGGCACGATAGGAGGATCCTTCTCCGTTTCGGGATGAAAGCGTACAAGGTGCTGCCTCATGTTTGTGGTGTTGCTGAGGAACTTTATTTTTGCTTTGCAGATCTTGCAAATCGCATAAGTCTTGTCTGTTGTCTCGTTTGCTCCCTGATAAAATCCGAAGTATCGCCACACGGATGCAGTCAGCCCCGGTGGCGAGTGAATCTGTCGCTCTTTGGAGGCTGGTGATGTTGCCATTTTGCAAAGAAAGTGCTCTGTTTGTTGTGGTCCCACTCAAACACGTGCGTTAAGGTTCCGGTTACATGTTTTTTGTTCCGGTCTTGCGGCAAAGCATCAACGTGAATTTTATTTTATTTATTTATTTTTTTTAAGCATCGACATTAATTAATCGATGCCAAATCGTCACGTGCCGCATCGCGATGCATCGCCACATCGATGAATTGCACCCACCACTAATCATCACCCAGATAACATTGCCCTCTCCCCATATCTAGAATAACCCCCTGAGGAGTGAGGAAGTCAAGACCTAATATGAAGCCTAAGGTAACATTTCTGATCACTTGCACTACAAGTTGCAGAGTTTGAGACCCCAGCCTAAATGTGATGTCTGTCATACCCAGTGTGTCCAAACTTTGGCCAGTTACAGGCTGGGACATGATGTACTTCTTTTTAATAGGCCTTTTTGCTAATGGGGGGATCGACATTTTGGTGTCCTCGCTGAAATATTAAATAGTGGCACCTGAATCTAGCATGATGTGCATATCTGTGCCCTCAACAATGCCATTTCCATAAGATGTTAACTCTGTTCTGTCAGTGGTCTCAGTGTTCTCTGTTTCAATTAAGGGGATTGACATATCTGTACTACCACTAGGGGCCTGCGGTGCATTGATGTTGTCTGGTGTGTCAGTGAGGCAGACACCTGGGACTTCCAGAGAAGTAGCTGATGAACTCCCTGCATCACCAGCTAGTGGCCGTTTCCCTGAGGAAATCTGCCATGCTCCTTGGCACCACTCCTCATGGGATGCTGCTGGTCCCACTCATTAGGTTGTCATGCTTGGCCTTTGTCCTCATGCTCTTGGAATGAAACATGTCTGTCATAGGGGCTTTGGCTCCAACGGAGAGAGTCATAGTATGGTCTGTTGGGAGACAGTTTTCTCCCTCTGCGTTCTTCATAAGGGCTAGAAGCCTGGTCTAAGTGTTTTTCTTGGTTAGGGTTTTCACCTACAGAGTTTACTGTCTGCACAATGCCCATATCTCTGGCAGCCCCATTAGCTGAGGATGCTGGCATCATTAATTTAGCTGCTTGGTGGGCCCGTTCAGCTAGGGAGGCGACCTCAAATGTTTCAGTAAATGTTTTCACCCCGCTTTTATGACACTTGACCTGGAGCTCCTGATCTAGACCAGCAATTAAACGAGACATTTTCATATACTCTGAAGCATTCTGCTCAAAATCTGGGAAAGCTTCTTTGACAAGCCTACATATATCTGCAGCATAAACTTCCATAGCTTCATTAGGCAGTCTATGACGAGCATTAGGGAGCAGTCTGTAAGCCCACAGTTGTGAAAAGGTGGTGGCAACGGAATGCCCTGTGGTGCTCTCTGTGCACTGCTGGATGGCTGCACAAGCTGCGCTGGAGCTCCCATGGAGCTCGTGCTGGCGCTCTGCTGTCCAGCTGCGATCACCTCCTCGTCAGACATGACAGAGTTCTCTTCCCCTCTTTGAATGTTTTACTGTAGCTTCCCGACGGAGGACTGAAATGCAGTCTCTAAACTCACTTGAAGCTAACCAAACAAACAAAAAAAAAACGCAATGGTAGTGACTAAGCTAACTCACTGTGCTTCAGGCTAAGCTATGCTAGCGATTAACACGGCTAACGTTAGCTTACAGCTTCAGAGACTCACAAAACTTGAGCAGAATCCCAACGGCCAATTCTCCACCGGAGATTTACCCCACCGCTGCCACCAGTGTCAGCGACATGGGTGTGGGTGTGTTATGAAGGAGTCCAACAACATACTGGGCTCTTACTCCAGACTTTTAGTGATGTTTCAACACGACAACACAGATTAACTGTCAGCCATCTTCACTCTCTCCCTCTCTCCTCTTCCTCTAACCACCTCACCATCTCCCTGTTGTATCACTAGTGTGGCCAAGCGGCTGACAGTAAAATAACACCATAATGAACCATTCTTTAAAACACTATATTAAACCCATATGTAACCTTAACTTTTGCAAATGAAACATAACTTTCATCTTACAATAAGAAAAAAACGAGACAGTAGAAGTGGGAAGTATATCTGTTACATTAAAAAAGTAGTGATGCCACCTTGTCCCAGTCCCACCAAGCATCACAAATATTTACTGCACATTAAAACCAACATTAAACAGTAGACCAGCTTCTAATCTATTGAGACATAACCATATATCTCTGTTTGAATTTGTTTACACACAGCAGGTGTATAAAATGCTGACATAAGCTGTGTTGCCAATGGCTGTGCACATACATACCTGTTGACAGGTCTCAAGGAACGCAAGATGGCGCCAGTGTGAGGCTTTCCATCAGCCGCTCCGAATGCTTTGTGTGTACTTGAAACACTTGCTGCACATAATGTCAATCGACAAACATTGCTAGATCTGAGAATCTCTGCTAAAGATCTGGGGCTGGTTTCCCAAAGCCTTTGTAACGCTACATGACCTAAAGCAGTTTCCAAAACTGCTGATTTTGGAAACCACTGATCTTGGAAACTGCTGATCACCTCCAGTTGAACAACTATAGAAGAGCTGTAGCTGATAATAATTTAAGCCTCCGATAGATGTTTTATTTGCAAAGAATGCACATGCTGTCAATCATGCACCTCCGCTTGAAGTGAAAATTGATTCCTGAGCAGCCAATTTCAGCACCTTACACCATTCATAGCAAAGTCATTCTTGAGGAAACTTCTGAGAAACAGTTTGGGAACCAGGCATAGAAAGGTAAACAACTTTGGTAAGATATACATTTGGAGTCTTCTTTGTGTGCTAAGAAAGAATGTTATTTTGAAACCAGCCCCTGGTCAACTTAGCCCTCTATGGCATGACTTTTGATTTTTTTGCAAAAAAAAATATTTCACCCTACTTTTTGGAAGCTTGGAGGTCCCTGATAACATATCCAACATAAAATCTAAAATTTAAGTTACTGGTAGTTTAAACATGTTAAAAAGTGATATTCAACGTACCAATTTGTAGGAATGTGCACACTGCAGCTATGCTACCTGAAATGGCTGCCCGTCCCTCAGACACAAGTTCACATACAATTCAAAGCCACTTATTATTGGACACAGACATATCTGGTGATATTTTATTTTATTTTCCCCCAAAAAAAATTCAAGGGACAGTGTGAGGTCGAGTTATGTGGTTCATTGCCTGAGGGCAACACCATGCCATATAGACAGCAAACTCTGCATCCTTTCCTGTCGGATATCCCATGATACCTCTGCTGCACGACAGCGCCACTCCCTTGGTGAAAACACCACAGCTGCCAGGGTGAACACGGTGGCTGTCGGGTGACGCTGAGGGCCGGGGTGGTGCGTCCTGATCATGGTGGAGGTGAGGCGGTGCCCCGCCCATATGTCTCTCGATGTTGGCTGGACCCTGTCTTTGTTTGCTTGGTACCGGTGGCCAGCTCGAATGATATGTTCCAGCATCGCACTCCCTGCCCACCCTCGTCCTCGCTGGTGTGGAGTGGATCTGGGGAACCTGCGGCCTCTCTGCTGGGACCCGCTATCAGTTGTTTGTCCAGACCTGCCAGGTTTGGCCTGGTTAACGCAAGATTGCTTGCGAATAAAACATTCATCCTGAAGTATTTCTTCACATCTCACAAACTGGATGTCCTCTTTGTCACCAAGACTTGGCTGGGTGCCTTCACAGAACTTTTACATGGCGAGTGTTGCTATTTTAATTCTCCACGAGGAGGAGGAACTGCAAGTATTTTTGTGATTTTTGTGACTATTAGGTGATTTTAAATGTAAACAGATATTGCTGTCATCGCTTTTGCCTGCTTTGAATTAAGTTTGTTTGAGCTGGGAAGTCCTTAACACAGTGCTGTTTGCTGTGGTTTATCTCCCAAATATAACAGAGACTTTTTAGCTGACTTTTCTGTGTTCCTGGCTGATCTCATGCTGAAATATGACCAGGTCCTGATTGTCGGTGATTGTAATATCCATGTGTGTTGTCCAGAATCCCTTCTGGCTCTTTCAATCTTGTACAATCTGTACATCAGCCCGACACATGAACGTGGACACAGACTTGATCTTGTTTTATCATATGGTTTGCCTCTTTTTAACTTGGAAGTCTGTGATGCGTTTTTCTCTGATCATATGCCTGTACTTTTTGAAGCTGCTGCATGCTGTAACTCAGTTAAACCTCACGTTTCTGTAAACAAGATGTAGAATTACTCAGAGACCTGAGAGCTGTTTACTGCCAACCCAGGTTTTATTCAGGAATTTCTGGGACTGAAATACACCTCACCTCATTGTCTCTCACATAAACAAAATTTACTCACACTTCCTTTAAACAATGCAAATACCTCAATGATCTCAATGTGAGTAGTAATACTTAGAAGACTGTGCTATTCAAATGAAACAGAGTTTTGAAAACATTCACCTTTTTATATAAAGATTAAATGAACTTAGAATCTTCCTTTTGAGAAAGAAAAAAAAAACTCAACGTTCTGTTTGAGGTAATTGTCCTTCAGTTCAAGGAGTATTTCCTCCATAAACAAATAAAAGAAAAAAAAAAAATCACCGATCAGTCTTTAATAGAATAGACTTTAAACTGTCCTTTCAAAATAAAAAAATAAATTGCTGGCCAGCAAAAAAAGAAGAAATTTGAGAACACTCTCTTTATTTATGTTTATGTAAATGTGTGTAGTATGTGTGTGTGGTGGTGGTGGTGGTGGGGGGGGGTATGTGTGTGTTTGCCTGGAAATGGTCAAAGGGGTCACGAAGATGGTGGGCGGCGAACGATCTCCTCTGGAGCCACAGGGACACCTCGGCACTCTCTCTCTTCTTCTCTTCTCTCAAGTCCACAGTTGCTAATAAAGGAAACACCACAGTATCAAGTGCTACTGGAGGAGCATGGAAGCAACACATTCAGCTGCAGCTACATCCCTCTGAGTCCGTGATTTCCACTAGGGGCAGTATCGTAAACCAGCTGCCAGTCATAAAACTGCCGTAATGCATTGCTTAAAGGTCATTACACACAAAACAGTTTCTCTGTTTTCTCATATTATTATCTTACATTGTCACAAACCTCATGTGTTGTTTAGAGTGATCAACTCTGCTCTAAATGCACCACAGACTGTGGAAATTGAGCCGTCTCCTGCTGTGTGTGAAAACTTTCTGCACTTTTTCACTGGTAAAGTCACTTCTACCAGAGCACTTATTTCACCTCCTGCTTATGACCCCCAATTTGTGCCTGTGGCCCTGCACTGTGGGGGATTTAAAGCCATCAGGTTCGCCCAATGACCCTGTTCCTCCTCAACTTTTTAAGGAGGTTTTCCCCACTGTTGGGCCACATTTACACAGCCTCATTAGCAGCAGTCTGTCCTCGGGAGTGGTCCCTGTAAATTTTAAACATGCAGTTGTGCAGCCTCTGATTAAAAAACTTGACTGGATCCTGCTGTTATGGCTATTTTTAGGCACATTTCTAAATTGTACTTCCTTTCCAAAATCTTAGATTGTGTATTCTCAGCTCATGAACTTTTTAAATGAACAAAATGTTCTTGAAATTTTCCAATCTGGTTTTAATGCATTGCACAGCACAGAATCGGTGCTTTTAAAAGTTTTAACAACATCTTTTTAGCTACTGACTCTTGTCACTGTGTAATCCTTGTGCTCTTCGATCTAACTGCTGCATTTGTGGACCATGACATCCTGATTGCTCATTTGGAGCTGTAAGAATTGGTTCTTTTATTGGAAGCCCAAGAACAAACTGGAGAAATTTATTCAGGTCACAGGTAAAGTACAGCAGCGCTGGGTGCGTAGTGATGGAGCGCAGTCAGGATCTCAGCCAAAACGAACACAGCTTTGAGAAAACAATCCACATTTATAATTCACAGTATCTTCTTGGGCTGGTCCTGCCCAATGCAGAGATTGAACTTTATGATAGAGTGTGATGAGTCAGATGATGCTGTCCACTCTTGGTTTATGATGTGTGTGCAGAATATGTATTAAGTATGTGTATGAATCTGCTGTGACTCAGGCGTGTATCTATTGCAACAGACCTAGCTGACAGAGAGAGAAGACCCTACAGTTACATCTTGTACTTGCTTATCAGGTGAGAGTCACTGCTATCTGGTGTCGTAGGGACACTCATCAGGTTATGTGCGTTCAAGCACAGGACCGCGCACACAGTGTCAGATCATCTATTTGTAACAGAACAGTGCATACATGATGTCAAATCACAGTCAATTGAAACATTACTAAATAATGCATATAGTATCAAATCATAGCTTAAATATAGCATCAAATTATAACTTATTCATAACAGAGCAGGGGCACGGCACTGGAATGGTTCAGGTCTTACCTGTCTCATTGGACATTCTGTGTCAGCCTTGGTGACTCTGTGTCCTCCACTGCTCCTCTCTCATGTGGGGTCCCACAGGTTCAGTGCTGGGCCCTACTTTATTTTCTTTATACCTTCTCCCACTTGGTTCTATTCTCAGGAAGCATGGCATTTCATTCCACTTGTAACCCAGGTCCTATGTATTAGGAATAAACATGACCACCACAACTCGTATCTTTAAATGCAAAGTCTCCTCTGGTAAGGATTTTATTTACAAAGATGAAATAAACAATGAATGGATTTAAGAAAATGAAACAAAATAAATACTTCACCCAATTATTCAAAAGTTGAAAATAAATTTTAGTTTCTTCTTCTATGGTTTTACATGTTTCCTTTTGCTAATTGATACTTCTCAATAAAATTATCTTAAGTACCTTTGTTTATACTTTTGTTACAAACTGTTTACTTTGCAAAATAAAACAGTTGTTTGTTTTATACTTGAATAAAAGAAATAAAAATAGTTTTTTATCCTTCTTAGAGTATTTCCGTTGCACTCAAAACCGTTTCCTTTCTTAATGTACAATAACACAAAACTCAGATTCACACTGTGGGCCCACACCATTCATATGAACACAGCTTGGAAATGAATTTGAACCCATTGCAGGCCTGTTTATTGCAGCTTGGGTGCGGTGGGGCCTAAAAACTGTGATGGCCGCTTCACTCAGACCGAGCAGGAAATAAAAGCACGTGCATGTATGACTTTTTAGTACTCACGAAATCCCGGGGGAATGTGTATGAGTGGGGAAGAAGGGGAATGGGGTGAGTCTCCGGATGACAAGGGCAATGGCTAGGCAGTCAATCCAATCCCACGCGGGCAATGGCACACCGACACCACATGGGAGAAACGCAATACAGCAGGACGAAGAATACAGGATACGACAGGACACGCAGCACACGCAGCACAGCAGGATAGTAGCATAGCAGGATAGCAGGGCCACGGTTGGAAAAACCCGTCTCTCTCTCCCTCCAACGTCCGTCTCCTTGAAGCACATTATCACAAATTGAAACACAAATAAAACGCTAGCTCATGTCGACTTAGCATCATATTAGCATTAGCACGAAATGCTCCCGCTAGTTAGCATGTCGCTAAACTCATTACACATTACGTCTCGTTTCACTATAACAGTTAGATATAGCACAAATGCACATCATATTCATGATATTCACCTCTTGCAGGTCACACAAAGTTTATACACAGGACCACGGATAGTCGACCTCCACGATAAACTTAAATGCTTCCCACACCACGATGTCTCCTCTCTCGGCTGTCGAGTAGATAGCGTCTGTTTCTCTCCTCATGTGCTCTCTACTCCCCACACTAACCTTGCACGCTAGTCTCGCCCCTTACACAGTGAATCTGCCCTGATTGGCTCGTAGACTTAAACCACAACCAAAGGCGAGACAGGAATGAAATGATGGATACATGACAGTTAACAGGTTAGATTACACACATGAACAGGGCTTCTTACTCCATGCTTTTCTCTCGTATAGAGATATTAAATGAACTTACACAAACTTAAAGACCTTAATATATATTTATCTTTTAACTGAACATTGTCTTAATTATTAACTATACCTATTATATTTATGCTTTGTATACAGCACACATTTTTAACCATTTTAACTATTATGAACTGTATTTATTTATGAACCTTTTTAACACAGCATTTTATTATACTGCTAATTATTTCTTATGCTCTGTAGTATGATGATTTTTTATACAGGGCTACACACTGTAATGCTGATGACAGCCAGATCTATGTCCCCCATAAAAAGGCTAATCTATTCTCCCTTAAGCCACTGTTAAATTGTTTAGATGATGTCAAGGCCTGGATGGCTCTAAACTTTTTAAATTTCAATGAAAAAAAGACAGAAGTGATGGTCTTTGATGGCACCTCTGTGACCCCCTCAGTTGATCTGGGTGCCTTGGCACAGTACACCAAACCTACACTGTAAGATCGAACAGTAAAAGTTTGTTAAAAGGATTAAGTCATTAACTCAGAAATTTAAAAAAGTTAATTCACTGCTATTTTTTTTGAGTTATCTGAACGGATTTTCAATTTTAAGTACACAGTACTCAAAAACTTAAATTCAGTTTTGTCACTGAACTCAAATTGTTTGACTTGTCGCCTGTGACGTCACCTCCACGAGTGGAACATTCTAGTTCCCGCTTGCGCTGACTCTGTAACAGCGGCAACTTTGCAGCAAGAGAATAATTCTGATATATTTTAGCGAAAAGTCATCTTTCTTGCGAGAACTTCGCTTTGGACTGCCAGGGACGACTTCTGGAGTTAATTCCGTTGTGGCTTGCAGCAGTTTTTCAACGGGCTAATTTTACTTTCTCTTTTTCCTTTTTGAGCACTCCTCCTCTCTGGTGAGTTGTCCTTTGTCGTTTTAACTCCGTGTTTAGCAAATTATCTGTTGTATTTTTCGCATAAAAGCAATTATTTTATTCATTTGAATTCAATGTGTCGACTTAAGTTTGTGTAATTATTGACTTCACTGACATAACCTTAACTTAAGTGCAAAACGTTAGTGTGTTTTTTTTTTTTTTTCCTCGGTAATTTCACACTGAAAACAGTGGCCTGCTAACGTTACAGAGCTTTCTCTTTGTGCATGTCTGGCTATGTTGCTAATTTCGAGGCCCAACATTAATTAAGTTTCATGTCAATTTTATGCCAAAAACAATATAGCCCTAGCTTAGCGTGTAACCCCACCTCCCCACCCCCTCCCATCTACAACGGCTGTGTAGCCCTCCAGCTCCGCGGATCATAACTGAATACGTTTCTGATCTTTGAACAGTCTGACTGCAGAGCTGCACGTGGTAACTGACCTGACCTCCACAAAGTCTTGCAAATTTAAAATCACATTCAGCTTTTTTTGAGTCTTTTTCCCTTTACAGCCTGACAATGAAGTAGTACTGACATGTTTGTAATTTTATTCAGTATTTAAAGACTTTACAGGCTCCTCTGTATTCCTTGTATTTTTACTCTCATTAATTAGTGTTAGATCTGTATGATTCTGTCTATCATATCTGTCTGATTTTTCTTTCTGTAAAACTCATGTAAATCTTCTCTCTTTTAGACTGAAGCAGAAGAGGCTGGGTGTTACATGGAGTCTGCAAGCTGGTATGTAGATGTTCTAGGCATTTTTTGCTAGCTTAGGAAAAGTACTCAGTTTTCCAATGGTTTGGAAGTGCAAGCTTTGTTCTGCTGCCTTTGATCAACGGGCACAGTTGCTTCAACACTACCGTTTGCGTCATAGCAATGTCTCCTCAATTAGTCCATTGCCATGTGTGTATGATGACTGTATCTGCACATTTCAATAAATAAATGCATTGAAAATTCATTTAACACGGATACATACAAAGACAGTTCGACCAAGTCAGGCAGGATGTGTAACATTCATCTGTCCCAAGTGTGGATTCAAGCAGCCATTCAATGATAAATATCTTCTCAGTCATTTAAGATCACATTTAAAAAAACACAAGATGGTGGATTGTCCATTCAAAAATTGTCACTACAGTACTAATGTGTATTCCTCATTCAATGCCCACAAAAGTAGGACTCATCCAAACTGTGATGTCTCAGATTTTAAGAATGAGGTTGTTCACACAGAAACTGATAGCCAGTCAATGCAGAGTGAAGCTGAATCTGATGAGGGTGATCTTATTCAAAGTACCTCTGAGGTGGGTACTCCTACGGATAATCCTCTGGAGTCTGAAGATGACACAGGCACATTGCAAACTCAGTTGAGAAACAACTTGGCTTCTTTGTTTTTGAAAATGCACAGTGTTCTTCATGTATCAGAGTCAGCAATACGGGACATAGTTGAAAATTTGGCACAGATATTCTCATTGTCTAAACCTCTAGTGAGAGACTCTGTCATCAGGGTTTTTCAGGAACATGATCAGGCAATTAGTGACTCACTTCTTAATGATTAGTGGAAGTTTTGATGAAAAGTAACGTTTTTGTCAGTGCCACATCAGATGGTGCAGTGCTGTCCACTGCTAAGCGCAGGAAAACATTTGTAAGGGCCAACTATCCTCTGGTAATGCCAGTGCAGTACACTATAGAGTCCAGTGGACACACGGCAGTGTAGGTGTCAATACTACAGATGATTCAAACAATGTTTAGGAATACTGACATTCTTGACAAGATTCAAGAAAACAAACCATCACCACCTGGAATGTACATGTCTCATGAAGATGGAATATATTTCAAAGATAACCCACTATTGTCAGAAGGTGGAGAGCTTAGACTTTCCCTGATTTTGTATGTGGATGACATTAAACTAGCGAATCCTTTAGGCACAGCTAGAAAGATCCACAAACTTTGTGCAGTATACTGGTTGCTTGCCAATGTACCTAGTAAATATAGGTCCAGTCTGCATGTCATTCAACTAGCTCTGCTATGCAAAGTACCTGATCTACAGAGATGTGGTTATGAAAGTGTACTTTCACCTTTGTTGAGAGACTTGTGCACTCTTGAGCAGGACAGTGTTTTTGTTGAACCTCTAGGTCAGTGTATCAGAGGAACTGTATTTTGTGTGGCAGCTGATAATTTAGCTGCCCATGGCCTTGCAGGCTTTGTGCAGAGTTTCCAAAGAAACTATGTCTGCAGATTCTGTTGCTGCACTGCAGACGAGATCCAGTCCAGAGAAGTTTCCGAAGCAGAGTTAAACATGAGAACAAAGGCCTGTCATGATGTTCATGTGCAGAATGCTGTGCAGGGAGAAAATGCAACTCACTTTGGTGTTAAATGTGAGTGTGCTATTTGTTAGGGAGAAATACTGTGATGATGCAGGAAGAAGAAGCACCGGAGTCTTGGATGTCTTATACTGAAGAAGTTTAATAGACTTGATCAAGGAGAACAGAAGAGTCACCGACACAACATGAGTGTGTGATGCCACCTCAATTCTGAGGCCTAGCTGCAAAGTTCAGATTCATATACTAGGAAGGTGGACCGAGCCCACAAAGGGAGATGTGCTAACATTCCATTGGCTATTGGGCATAAACATTAAGATAAAGACTCACACCATCTAGGTGACGCGAGAACAACAATGGTCTCTCTCTCACTCAGAGTGTTATCTGGCGAAGGCGCCAGGGGAATGAACATGGCCTTGGCATGCCCTAGGAGAGAGTACAGGTCAGATAAACTGTCTCTAGCAATGTATCTAAAAGAAAACATCTAATTCTCAACTTTCACCTATAAATGAAGAGGGATTGACCTTTAACTACACAAACTATACGGAGAAGTGAAATTCTTCCCTAACACTCTTAGCAGGACTTTGCAACATTTTCATCATACTTCATGATCTATTTGAGGGTATAGTGCCAGTTGAGTTGGCATTGTGCATCCGTGAGATGATCCGTCACAAGTATTTCACTCTTGAATATCTCAATGCACAAATCCGGAGATTTCCGTATCAGCATGCTGATAAGCTTGATAAACCACAAGTGATTCCCAAGAATTTTGCAGCAAAACTAAGCATTGGTGGGAATGGGCATGAAAATTATTTCATAGTTATTACCTCTTATGGTAGGAAGTAAAGTCCCAGAAAGAGATGAAGCCTTTTCTATTATGCATGAGATGTGAAAATTCTGGTTTATTTCTGTATTCATTTTGTACAGGGCACTACAACATTTAACAGTGATTTTATGTTTGTACAGATTTGTTCCGAATTTCACAGGATCACCAACATCAACCTGAAAAACCATTTCTATGCCGAGCTGGATCGATATGCTCCCCATCTACAAAGTCTGTTCAGAAAGAAAGCTGCATGCACAGGAAAGGCAGCCGAAGCTCTTGATCAGCTCTTCAGCGCTTACGACCTCCAGGTGAGTTGGTTACACTTCATGGTGTTTGATAGCAGTACTACAGCGGATTATGTTCAAGCTCTAATCTCTTAGGTCATGAGTCTATTTTATTGAAACGTGTCTAAATAATTACATTTTCAAAACAAACAATTGTTAACATGTGCATGGGATATAAGGCACAGTACAACAACAAATAAGAACAGATTTTACCATACTTGAGGATCCACAGCAACAGAGACGCTGTTGGACAGTTGCTCAAGGCAGAGTGTGTTTATCACAGAGCTGCGCATGTGTACAGCAAGGCAGCTACACCCTCTGGTGGACCCTTAGTGGTGTAATAGCACCATCTACTGATGTAAATGTGAAATGTTTTGCAA
Source organism: Caranx melampygus (assembly GCA_019059645.1). Lineage (NCBI taxonomy): Eukaryota > Metazoa > Chordata > Actinopteri > Carangiformes > Carangidae > Caranx > Caranx melampygus. The sequence continues at coordinate 53,485 of JAFELL010001148.1, forward strand.
AACAGTGTGTGGTGTTTGGTCTGTCTGAAACAACTACAATAGTGTTTCAGACAGACATTGCAACACATTGCTTCACTCTGGATTGCAACATCCAGAGTGAAGCAAGATTATGTTCTCTCATTTAAGGAACAAGTTGACTTATCTGTGTGACGATGACTCAAAGTTCCTGAGGATGTGGGATGTAAGTCAGAATATTGTTATATCATTTTATTTTTATTATTGTAATAACTGAACTGAAAAACTATGCTTAAAAATCGGTTTTATAAATGTTGCATCGTCTGTGGTCATTTGATGCTGTAGTTTGTGGTGCAATCAATTTGTATTGTGTACACTAAGAGGTGTTCCTCTCTCTCTCGCTCATCTTCAGCCTGTGGAGTCCCCTGAACTGGACATTGATGACGTACCACTTGGCCTTGCTTTGATCTGTGCCAATTCACCTGATGCCACATTCCTCTGCCCAGATAGGGTTGCAGTTCTCATTGAGGGTAATCTTGTGGTTGACGTGGATACATTGGCAGATGCCTATGTGATTCTTCTGGGGCTGATTTATGCGCTACATTTACATTATCCAAAAGACTTTGCCAATACTTTTGACTTCATCCAAAAAGTGTTGATGGGCCTGGAAGATGGAAAGTACTGAGCCTTAAAAACGACCTGTTGGCAGTGGAGTAATCTGGCTCCTGCAAACTACGTTGATGCACAACAATTCATAGGCACAGGCAATTGAAACATTTTAGTGTTTTAATGTTATTGTTCACCTCCAAGTTGGATGTTTGACAGTTGGACAGCATTTATATGGTATTGAAAACATGATGTCATGCCTTTGTAGGTACATATGGTTTACTGACTGGTTAAAATAAAGTTTAAATAGATTAAAAAAAAAAAAAAAAGGTCCCAGAAAATTTGAGAAGGGCCTGGCATTAGTTAGAAGCTCCTTCAAAATAACAAAGACACTTTTTTTTGTTTTGTTTTCCTCAAGGCCTTTTCTTTCTTAGGTCTCTCATATTGATAAGAACATGTGTTATTTACACATGAAAACATGTTGTTTTACAAGAGAAATATCTGATGTAACTTATAATCATTTAAAGATTTTTTTTTTTTTGCAAAGAATTTCACCTGTAGAAATAAGTTCCACTGTTGTCACTGTTCCACTGGCCTAAAGTGACCTAAAAAAATCTGAGGTCACTGTTCTTGAAAATCCTGGGAAATTATTTCCTTATGTGGGAATCCTGATATTGTTCATTACAAGATATGATAGTTCAGGAAAAAAATAAGAAATGTAGCTTTTATGACAAGTATTGCACTATTTCAGGTATTTAGCACATGGAAGTGTAAAATTTCAGAAAACAATTTGTTATTGTATGTTTACTCAGTAAAACTGAGTTGCATCTGACCTTGTTAATGTGTTTTTGACTGTATGTGTACTGTGTTTTAAGTTACAGCTACTTAATACAAGTAGTTTTCCCTCATATCTTACTTTGAGTTAAGCTGAGCAAGATTTTGCTTGTAGTGGAATTACTATATAGCTTCTTTTGAATTGAAAAATGTAAGTACATGTAAAGTGAAAAACTCAGTATTACTATTAAGAACATTCATTGTGAAAACAAAATAACTAGTAGCATGTACTTATCAGATATGGTTTGTTAAACTTACCAAAATAAGTTAGTGCCACTTAAGATTACAAGTAAAGCATACTTAATCAAGATTGCTTCTTTAACTTAAAAAATGTAGTTAACATTAATTAAAATTTTTGAGGTAATCAGTTTCAACAATTTTTTGAGTTAACTGAACTTGCTCGGGTTTGCAGTGTATTGTTAGTGATCTGGTGGTAAAGTTGACGCAGATCTTAAGTTTGACAGCCAAATTAAAGCTGTGGTGAAAACAAGTTTCTTACAGTTAAGGCAGCTGGCAAAAATCAAACAACACAGCACTTTGAAACAGTAATCCACGCCTTTGTGACCACTTACTGTAATTCATTTTATATGGGGGTGAGTGGGTCCTCCATCGCACATCTCCAGCTGGTACATAATGCAGCTACATGTCTTTTAACTAGCACAAGAAAGTTTGAGCACATTTCACCGATTTTAATTTCACTCCACTGGCTGCCCGTCCATTTTAGGATTCATTTTATCCATCCATCCATCTTCCTCTGCTTATCCAGGGCCGGGTCACGGGGGCAGCAGCCTGAGCAGGGACCCCCAGACTTCCCTCTCCCCAGACACTTCCTCCAGCTCTTCCGGAGGGACCCCAAGGCGTTCCCAGGCCAGCCAGGTGACATAGTCACTGCAGCATGTCCTGGGTCTCCCCCGGGGCCTCCTTCCGGTGGGACATGCCCGGAACTCCCGAGGGAGGCGCCCAGGGGGCATCTGGTACAGATGCCCGAGCCACCTCAACTGGCTCCTCTCGATGTGGAGGAGCAGCGGCTCTACTCCGAGCTCCTCCCGGGTGACAGAGCTTCTCACCCTATCTCTAAGGGAGCGGCCCGCCACCCTGCGGAGGAAACTCATTCGGGATCTCGTTCTTTCAGTCGTGACCCAGAGTTCATGACCATAGGTGAGGGTAGGAACGTAGATCGACTAGTAAATTGAGAGCTTTGCCTTGTGGCTCAGCTCTCTCTTCACCACGACGGACCGATACAACGACCGCATTACTGCGGCCGGTGCACCAATCCGCCTGTCAATCTCACGCTCCATCCTTCCCTCACTTGTGAACTGGACCCCGAGATACTTAAATTCCTCCACCTGAGGCAGGAACTCTCCCCCAACCCGGAGAGGGCAAACCACCTTTTTCCGGTCGAGAACCATGGCCTCAGACTTGGAGGTGCTGATTCTCATCCCAGCTGCTTCACACTCAGCTGTGAACCACCCCAGGGCATGCTGAAGGTCCTGGCTCGAGGGAGCCAACAAGACAACATCATCTGCAAAAAGCAGAGATGAAATCCGGTGACTCCCGAACCAGACCTCCTCCAGACCCTGGCTGCGCCTAGAAATTCTGTCCATAAAAATAATGAACAGAACCGGTGACAAAGGGCAGCCCTGTCGGAGGCCAACATGCACCGGGAACAAGTCCGACTTACTGCCGGCAATGCGAACCAAGCTCCTGCTCCGGTTGTACAGAGACCTTACAGCCCTCAGCAGAGGGCCTCCGACCCCATACTCTCAGAGCACCTCCCACAGAATGCCATGGGGGACACGGTCGAATGCGTTCTCCAAGTCCACAAAGCACATGTGGACTGGTTGGGCAAACTCCCATGAGCCCTCGAGCACCCTGTGGAGGGTATAGAGCTGGTCCAGTGTTCCACGACCAGGACGAAAACCGCATTGTTCCTCCTAAATCTGGGGTTCGACTATCAGTCGAATTCTCCTCTCCAGCACCCTGGAATAGACTTTCCCCGGGAGGCTGAGGAGTGTGATCCCCGGTAGTTGGAACACATCCTCCGGTCCCCCTTTTTAAAAAGAGGGACCATCATCCCAGTCTGCCAGTCCAGAGGCACTGTCCCCAACTTTCCCCCCAAAATTCATTTTCCAAATGTGGGGGGAATGTGAAGCCCCCCAAAGGGCTTCACATGGGGGGTGGGGGTTACTTTATTGGGGGGGACTACAGGTCTTATATGTCCTATTACCTGAAATTACATTTTGTCGCTCTCTTCTAATTAAAAAATAACTATTCTCTGAACTATATACATTGCTGTTCTTGTCTCTTTCTCCTTCTCTCTGAGTGGTCATCTTCTGGAGCTGTATCTGTGTCTAAGTCTAGCTAAGTGTAGCCCTGCTGTGTGCGAGCGTGTATGAATGGGTGTCTCTATATTGTATCATGTTTTGTGTTCACTTTCTATTATGATCTTGTACTATCAATGTCAGAACTCTTGTTTTGTATTTTTGTTGGTAATAAGGCCCCCCACCCTGAAAATGAGGTGGTACATCTCAAGGGGCTATCCTTTCAAAATAAAGTCACATACAGTCTTTGTTTGGTGCCTCCCTCTCCTCCAGTCTCCTCGCTCTATTTCTTCCAGAGCCCAAATATCTATATTATATTTCATGTGTCAGATACAAATGATGCTGCAACTACACAGCAGTTCAAAGAGTCATTTGAACATTATTTACACACACACACACACACACACATATATATATATATATATATATAGGTTATATGTAGGTTTTCCCTGGCTTGACAGTTGTACTTTCAGATACCCCCCCAACCCTATTAAATATGGAAGGAGGCTGAAAATCACAGGACATGACACTACATCTGAATGGTCCCACATGCTGTAACCAAGGTGGCGGCCAAAATCACTGTAGACAGGTAGGAAAACCATCTGTTAAAGTCGGGCAGAGATCTGCATGTGCTTCACCTGTAAAGACAGCGCCACTTAAAAAAAAAAAAAAAAAAAAAAGGGATGGCTCACCTGCTCCTCGCAGGGACAATGTGTCAGAGGAGCGCTCTGCTGTTGCTCTCTCTTTAGCATGGCGTTTGGCTACACCTTGTATAAAAAGAGTTTAATATTAACCTCCATCTGAACGCTGATCAGCTGAGCCAGAGTGCATCGGATGTGGCGCTGCACAGCTATAGCAGCATCTGTTCTTAAAACATTGGCAAGAAAAAAAAACAATTTAACTTTATTCAGTTGGCAACCTAAACTATACAAAGACAGTGTATTACTGTACAAAGGTTGGCTGGGTTAAAATGTGTGCGGGAATTTCCCTAGCATCCTAGCATTATATATTATGCTAGGTTTGCGGGAATCGGTAAAATTATGCGTGATACTTGCAATCCCGCAGTGAATTTCAGGCCCCGTACTATTTGTATTTGGAAGAAGATGATATTATATATCTCCTTGAATTTTCTGGTATCAATGTTATGTTAAATTCCCTACAGATCTCAAATGTTGAGAGCTTGTGTAATGCACACAATTCTGTACTTGCATGAACATATACTATATTAAAGTGTTATTTGTATAATGTATGTAAAGTTTGCTTTTAGTTTTGGTATTTGTGTTACATTGCACATTTGTCTTGATTTTTTTTGGTGGGGGGGAGCAAGAGGCCCTCCATGGTCCCACTTGCCACAACCACCCGCCCGCCCACCACGTTTTGCCACAACCACAGTGTGAGGTCTGTCGGCTGAGGCCAATGCAGCGTCTCGGTCTCGCTGACCTGTGGTGCACCAGGACCATGGAGGGCAGCGAGACCGGAACAACCAGACCGCGAGACTGGAACTAAATTTAGTTCCTGGCTCCTGCAGTCTAACAACCAAAAAAGGGCAACAATTAAGTACTGCATTATACCCTCACACTGACTTAGGAAAAACTCCCAAGAAAACCCTTTTAACAGGGAAAAATTGAGGAACCTCAGGGTAAGCAACAGAGGAGGGATCCCTCACCCAGGACAGGCAGACGTGCAATAGATGTTGTACACAGACGGAACATTTTACAACATAGAATATGGAAAAACATAAAAATGGTTAACAAGAGCTGATGAAGGCAGCTTCTGGTGGGCAGGAAAGGCAGGGAGAGCAGGCCAGCTTATTGAGAGACCTGGATGGGAGACTGGTTTGTGAGAAGGGAGGGCAGGCCAGTTTAACAGCAGGGGAGAGGAGGCAATGCAGGCAGCGGTTGGTGGAGAGGGATGGAGCTCTAGAGAGATCTTGGTACCTTTGAGACACCAAGGCCAAACTACAAGGTGCAGAATTTTGAAGTCTATTCTATATCCTACTGGAAGCCAATGGAGAGAAGCTAAAATGGGAGAGATGTGCTACTAACTCCTATCAATACCCTCGCTGCAGCATTCCGTACCAGCTGGAGACTCTTTAGAGAATTTTTTGGACATTCTGACAAGAGAGAGTTACAGTAGTCCAGCCTGTGTGATAAAGTGATAAATGCATGGGCCAGTTTCTCAGCATCACTCAGAGTGTGACGGCTTAAGTGCAGGTGGACCCAAAATGCAGGGAGAATTGTGGCAGTTTCAACAAAAAAATTATTTTGGTTTCATCAAAAGACAAACAAATACTCAAAAAGCTGCTTTGGGTAGCAGTACCGGGGTCCAGCCGGGTGATCTGCAGGCAGCAGTGACTGGAGGCTGGCTGATGGCGAGGACAGGAACTAGGGGAGATGGGGAACAAAACAACAAGAGTCACAGCGGCATGGGAGACAGCTTCTGAGGGTCTGTTGACTCTACTGTAGCTTTTCTGGAGTGGTGATTGCTGGATTGAACTCAGGTGTGCTCTGGTGTGCTCCTCAGGAAAAGTGGGTCAGCCACACCCCCGAGCAACCGCCTGCACTGCTGGAGAGAATAAAAGGAAAAACGACCAAAACACAATCACAGCCATAAACTATATGCAACATAAGACCCAAATGACAAAAAACACAGTAAAAAACAGAGAGAAGATATTCCCGATCTGAGCTATACTGAGCAGGTGAAATAAGGCAGTCCTAGTCACATGCTTTATGTGGGAGCTGAGGGAAATATCCTGGTCAAAAATGTCCAAAGTTCCTCGCACTTGTACTTGAGTTCAGGGTGATGCCATCCAGAGCAGCAATCTGAGTGGAGAAGGTGTCCCTGACATGTTTAGGCCTAAACACGATAACCTCTGTTTTGTTGGAATTCAGTCGCAGGAAGTTAGAGGACATCCAGGATTTGATGAATTTCAAGCAATCTTGCAGATTGATGAGACGGCTTCTATCATCTGGCTCTATCAATAAGTAAGGCAAGGCAATTTTAATTGTATTGCCCGTTTTTACAAACAGTTTGTCTCAAAGGGCTTTACACAGCATTATGACAACATTCTCTGCCCTTAGACCCTCACATCAACTGAGGAAAAACTCCCAAGAAAACCAGGGAATATGGAGAACATGGAAATGGAATCAGTCAGTTAACGAAAAATGATGAAGGAAGCTCCTGGTGGGCAGAGAGGGAAGGCCAGCTTAATGGGACTACTGGACGGCAGACTGGGTCGTGAGCAGGGAGTGCAGACTGGTTTAACAGCAGGAGAAAGGAGGTGATGGAGGCGGCGGTTAGTTGGTTGGTGAAGGGGGATGGAGCTCTGTAGAGATCTGTGGAAATACAGAGAGAGTGCGAGACACCAAGGCCAGACTACAAAGTGCAACAAATAATGATAGTTCAAAATGTGTGAGGGGAGAGGAGAGGAAGGATAGGGCTCTGTGTAACCTGATGTGTCCCCCAGCAGTTTGAGCCTATAGCAGCTATAGCTAGCGTAGCTATAAAATGGATCAGGACTACCTGAGCCAGCCGTATCTAAAAGCTCTGTCATAGAGGAAGGTCTTAAGCCTGGACTTAAATGTAGAAAGAGTGTCTGCCTCCCTGACCCATGGAGAGAGCTGGTTCCATAATAGAGGAGCCTGGTAACTGAAGGCTCTACCTCCCGTCTGTTTTTAGAGATAATGGGAGTCACTAACAGACCTGCATTCTGGGAGCTGGGAGTGCTCTGGTAGGACAGTATGGAATAATTAGGTCTTTCAGATAAGATGGAGCTTTGTCATTAAGAAACTTGTAAGTAAGTACAAGGATCTTGAAGTATATTCTACATCCTACAGGAAGCCAATGGAGAGAAGCTAGAATGGGAGAGATGTGCTCTCTTACTAACTCTTGTCAGTACCCTTGCTGCAGGGTTCTGGACCAGCTGGAGACTCTTTAGAGAGTTTTTTGGACATCCTGACAAGAGAGAGTTACAGTAGTCTAGAAGTAATAAATGCGTGGACCAGTTTCCCAGCATCACTCTGAGAGAGGATATTCCTGATCTTAGCAATACTGCACAGGTGAAAGAAGGCAGTCCTAGTCACGTGCTTTATGTGAGAGCTGAAGGAAAGATCCTGGTCAAAAATGACTCCAAGGTTCCTCGCTGTTGGACCGGAGTTCAGGGTGATGCCATCCAGAGTAGCAATCTGATTGGAGAATGTGTCCCTGAGATGCTGACATGGTCCAAACACAATAACCTCTGTTTTGTCAGGGTTCAGTAGTAGGAAGTTAGAAGACATCCAGGATTCAATGTCTTTCAAGCAATCTTGCAGATTGATGAGGTGGCTTTTATCATCTGGCTCTATCGATAAGTAGAGCTGAGTATCATCAGCATAACAATGGAAATTGATGGAAGGCTTCCGAATTATATTCCCTAATGGAAGCATGTAAAGAATGAAGAGAACTGGCCCTAAAACACAACCCTGTGGTACACCATACGTAACTCTGCTGTAGGGTTAGGGTTATGGAATGGTCATTATTAAGTGGTACAACGGATCATGGTTGATCTGTGATCTGAACTGATCGCCCTCCACGGATCGGTAAGGAAGTGGTCTGCAGATCTATCAATGAAAAAACAAAGTTGTATGTGTAGTGTTGGAACACGTTGGCGCACTGCCCAGCCAAATAAATGGGCAATTTAAAAAAGTTAGCTCGTATATCGATCCATGAGGTTTCCCCTATTATTAATATTAGCGAATTGAAACCTGTCAGATAAGTATGACTCAAACCATTTTAGGGCAGATCCTTAAATCCCAATTTCATGGTCTAGTCTTTGCAGCAAAATGCAGTGATTGATGGAATCAAATGCAGCACTGAATACAAGTACAGAGACCTCTGTCAGAAGCTATTAGAAGATCGTTGGAGACTTTGACCAATGCTGTTTCAGTGCTATGGTGTTCTCTGAATCCAGATTGGAAAACTTCAAAAGCTCCTTACTGTGCAGATGTTCATGTAGCTGCATTAGGACAACCTTCTCAAGGATTTCAGAGACGTAAGGAAGGTTGGATATAGGCCTATAGTTGGCTAATACATCTGGATCAAGAGAAGGTTTTTTAAGTAAAGGATTAATGACAGCCACCTTAAAGGCCTGTGGCTCATAGCCTGTGACTAAGGAAAGGTTGATCTGGTTCAGTATAGAGGTGTTAACTAAGGGGAACAATCTTGTTGGGATTGGGTCAAGCAGACATGTAGCTGATTTGGAAGAGTTCATTACAGAATTTAAGTCTCACAGGTCGATGGGGGAGAAGCTGTCCAAGTATGCACCAAGTCTGGGAGGTGCTTCCCTAGGGGCTGTAATCTGTGGTCCACCATTGCCAATCCTTCTTCTAATATTTACAATCGTTTCAGAAAAGAAAGCTTGGAAATCTTTACTGCTGAGAGTCAGAGGGATGCATGGCTCAACAGCACTATAGTTCTTTGTCAGCCTGGCCACAGTGTTGAAAGGGAACCTGGGACTGTTCTTATTCTTTTCTATTAAGTATGTGTGTCTGGCATTACGAAGTTCTTTTTTATATATTAATAAACTATCTTTCCAGGCTGACGGCCTTCCTCGCATTGGCTGGAATGTGTTTTCCTTTCCAGCTGTCTGGTCTTCTGCTTCAAGATGCGCAGGTTTGAACTTTACAAACGAGCTCTTCTTTTCTGGTTGATGACCTTCTTTTTCAGAGGGGCTACGGCATTAAGTGCTCCATGGAGTGTTGATGCAGTGTTGGCATAGCATTGAAATTGGCATAGCTGCCCGTTATATTGCTACAAGGTGTGGCAGCAAGCTCCGCTGATTGAGCTCTTTAAATGTAGAAACAGATAGACATCTACTGTAGTGGGATTTTTTCCCAGGTACAATATAATTTTTTAAAGTAAATTTAAAGGTTATTAAAGTATGTTCAGACAGACATGGTTTAGATGAAAAACTGTAATGTGATCAGCTTCTATTCCATGAAATTCATTGCTAAACTTGACAGAAAGTCAGGGAATTCATCTAAGAACTCAGAATGAGGTGCAGGAGGACAATACACATAACAGTGTTTTTTTCTGCTTTCCAGTCTGGGTGTGAGAAGCTGAAATTGTTTGTTAAGCACCACCTAGACATCCAGAGATGGAACGACCACATGTGGCTAAACGTTAGTGTGTTGTCTCTAGTCAAATTGGGCAGAGAGCTAGAGAAAACTATGGAGTCTGACATTGTTTTGGTCTAATTACACACCAACTCCACATTAATTCGGATAGCGCACTTGGGTATCATTTTACAGACTTGGATTATGATTGTACTATATTTATGCTTACATTTCACCAGCAGCTTTAGATTTGCTTCAGTGTCACCCGTTTTGGCTCCTGGGATGCACCTAACTATGCTCGCTTAAGTCGCTACCTTCATGTTCTGGAGGACAGAGTTGCCAATGACTAATGTCAGCCTCTCAGCAGGCAACGAGCCAACATCTAGAGTTTGGTTCTCAGTGGGTGTGTTGCTGTGTGGAGTAAAAATTGGTTGGAGACATGAGGGGGTTGGTGGCGAATCATGGGCTGTTTATATGTTTCTTTCATCATGTCATCCAGCAGGTCTGGCTACCCAGTTGCTTGGGGGGAGCAGCAGCAGCCAGGCTATGTGGCTCCACACCGACCAAGAGGGTTTGCAAAGTTACGGAAGCTAATGGACTAGCCTCCATAGTGTGGAGCTGGGACGCTAACTCACTGAACCTCGTCTCCAAGCCTGTTGCAATGAAAATGAATGTATATTATGAATGAAAAGTGACCTAAGCTACTTGTTTAAGATGTCAAGATGCCAAAAATAAAGTCACTGAGTAAAGCCATTCATTGCACAGTTGATTTTTTTTCTTTGAAATAAATAGCAAAAAGTCATAGGCAAGGCAAGGCTACAGGAAAATGAAACCAGCGATTGTCCAGTGGTAGAGGATTTTTTGCACTGATGTGAACAGTCCTATCTCCAAATTAATGATATCACCATATCTTTAGCAAAAACTAAAGATATGGTGATTGATTTTAGAAGGAACACCCACATGCACAAAGACACTCTTATTATAGGTCAGACTATTGAGGTGGTGTAATCTTATAAATATCTGGGGACTGTCGGTGATGACAAATTGAATTTTGTCATCTGTGCCAACTGTGAAGCTGTGTGCAAGAAGGGTCAACAGCGTTTAAAGAACACTGTTTAAAGACGCTCTCACGCTTTCATATTGATCGAACTATTGTGGTCATGTTTTATCGTGCTTTTATTGAATCGGTTTTATCATTGTCTTTGGTGTCAAGTTTTGGTCACATATCCTTAAAAGAGAAGAATGCCTTAAACCAAACAGTCAAATGGTCCTCTCGACTCATTGGCGAGTATCCGCTTCCCCCAGCATCCCTGTATTCTAGACAGCTACAGAGGATTGCTTTTTCGATTTTAAATGATGACACTTTGAACTGTGAATTCCAGCTTCTCCCCTCCAGATGGAGGTACTTGGTCCCAAAATGCAAGACAAAATGTTATAGTGCATATGTCCATTAGGTGGTGCCTTGGAGTTATGTTGAGTGTTGACAGAATAGTGTATTTACGAAGCATGAGTAAAGTAGCCATGTGATAACTTACCTGAAGGCTCTAGACTCTTTCATTGTGAAAAAATAAATCCTACAATAGTCCCCATATTGCGTTAAGGGTCTGATTTTATGCACAAATGCTGTGCAGTTATGCACACAGCGTGCTGCAGTATGAGCAACTCGCAAGGCCCACATCGGAGTCTGATGGTAAATGGGCTTATGCAGCACTTTTCTAGCTGTGAGGACCACTCAAAGTGCTTTACACTGTTAGTCACATTCACACACACTCATACTCACACACTCATGTATGGTACTGTATCTAAGCCTTAGCATTCACACACCAGTGATCAGGGCAAGTGTGGGCTCAGTATATTGCCAAAGTACATTAGACGTGTGGACTGGAGCACCATCAAATCACTAATCTTTCAGGGATGAAGATATTTGGGTCAGTAACAGAAAAAAGAAAAAGTTAGACTCAAACCTTACCCAGGCACAGGAGGAGTCCCTAAATACAGCTTGGTGAAGTTTGTTACGAAAAGCATCACTGAACAACAAATACTGTTAGGAAAGAAAAAACTGCTTAAAACCCCAAAACCAGATGACTGGTAAAAGTCATAAAAGACATGAAAAGAAGACATGAATCGAGGTCTCCTTTGGACTTTTCTGCACTGATGATGGCCAGGTGTTATTCATCTGTCAGATATGTAGCCTATAATAAAGCTGGTTTTGCTGCCTTAAAGACAACAGCATCATCATGCACAGAGTCCACTTGATAGAGTGTAATCATTCTCACTGTACATTCAGTTTAGTTTAGTTTAGAGAGTTTATTGTCATATGCATTAAGGTACAGTGTATGATCAATGCAGTGAAAAGCAGTAGGCAGAACTCTTCTTCAGCCCTCATCACAACAAAAACAGTTAATAAGTCAAGAATAAATAATCATAAAATAGTCAAAAACAACATTCAATCAATAAAGAAGGAAATTATTGCACTTAACACTAACTGTTAAGCAGCCTGATGGTCTGTGGATAGAAACTATCCTTGAGGCAAATGGTGCATGCCTTGATGCTTATCAGACGCTTGCCTGAAGGGAGGTAGGCAAATAGGCTGTGTGCTGGGTGGTGAGAGTCCTTTAGGATGTGTAGAGCCTTGTTCTTGCAGCGGGAGGTGTACATGTCTGTTACCTGTGCCAGTGGTGAACCAATGATTTTTGAAGCGGTTTTTACTGTCTTTTTGATGAGCTTATGGTCATGAGTGTAATACTGCCAAACCAGACAAGGATGTCTCCTATGAGGATGCTTTCAATAGTTGATCTGTAGAAGTTGATGAGAAATCTTGTGGGCAAACCATTTTTCTTGAGGCACCTCAGAAAGTATAGTCTCTGTTGTGCCTTTTTAACCAACATGATGGTGTTCAAAGACCAGCAGAGGGAGTCAGTGATGTGAATGCCCAAGAACTTAGAGTTCACAGTTTAAACAGTGTTATTATTAATACAAATAGGGAGATGTGTGGGACTGAATTTCCTAAAATCAACAATCAGTTCTTTTGTTTTTGCAACATTAAGAATCAGGTTATCATTGTTAGACCATACAGACAGGTTTGCCACCTCGTCCCTATAAGCAGCCTCATTATTGTCACTAATAATTCCAGTGACTGAATTTCACAATTAGGTTGTTCTGGTGTTTAGCGACACAGTCATATCTAAATAGACTAGTAAAGGACTAAGGCAACAACCTTGAGGCGTGCCAGTGCTAAGAACAATTGTGGATGAGTAGTTGGCATTTACTCCTATTGAGGTCTGCCTGTCAGAAAGTCATTCATCCACATGCAGATGACATGGCAAAGGCCCAGGTCTTTCAGTTTTAACACTAATTGAGGTGGCACAATAGTGTTAAAAGCAGAGCTATAATCGATAAACAGCATTCTGACATTAGCATTTTTGCACTCTAGAAGTTCCAGCACAGTATGAATAGACAGTGTTACAGCATCCTCAACAGATCTGTTGGATCGGTAGGGGAACTGAAGAGGGTCAAGATTAGCAGGAATACTGTTGTTTATGTATGTCTTCACCAGCTTCTCAAAACATTTCATAACTCCAGATGTTAAGGCAACAGGTCTGTAATCGTCACCAAGACAAGGTTTAGAGGTTTCTTAGGAACAGGCACAATAACAGTTTTTTTAAAGCACATTGGTACTAAACCCTGTCACAGTGACAGGTTAAAAAAGTCCGAAAAACACATGATAGCTGACTAGAACAGGACGAGGTAAAATACCATTCGACCCAGCAGCCTTGCCTGTTTTAACAGATTTATACATTCATTAGTATGGCAAAATGGCAAATTTATATAGTGGACTGAAAATGGGGTAGTGAGTGATTTTTGGATATAGCTCGAGGCTAATTCCCATTGCTTGCACCAAAAATTTCCCACCAAAGCTGGATTAGTCAGCCCAAGCAGCAAACTATGGCCACAGCCACTTGATGGACAGTTTCATGCTATTTATTTAACTAATAGCAAGTAGATAAAGGCATTTTTTCACTATATGTGTTAATATTTATTCAATTGTTTACTTCACTTTCCCCCCATGTCATTAACTAATAGATGATACATATATTAATAAGGTGTTGAGAGACAATAAAATATATGCTCGCTCAATGAGTAAATGAAATGAAATGCTGATCAAGTTTGTCTTTGACCTCAAGCTTCAGTAGACGTAGAATCAGCTGCTCCAGGGTTGCCATGATGTGCTAAGTCAGGGTCACTGCTCTGTAGTCATTAAGTTCAGCCGGACATTTTCTTTTTGGTACCGGCACTGTACAGGATGTTTTCCACAGAGCCACCACCCGCCCCAGCTGTAGACTCAGGTTGAAGATCCTGTGGAGAGGTTGACACAGTTGGGCAGAGCAGTCTTTAAGCAGCCTTGGACACACACCATCTGGGCCAGCTGCCTTCTCAGAGCAAAGTCTCCTGGGCTCCAACCTCACCCCTGTTTCTGTGACAAACATGGGTGGAGGAACACCCAGAAGGGGAGTGTGAGTGTGAGAAGGGGAGTAGCTGCAGCAGTGGAGATGTACCCAGGTGTAGGAGGGGAGCCACGGTGGAGGAACACACTTGTGGAGGAGAAAAAGGAGCCGCAGTGGAGATGCCTACACATTGAGGAGGAAGAGAAGGAGGAGCAGGAGCAGCAGTGGAAATGGGATGTGGCCTTGGTGTCAAACCTGTTGAAGAACTGATTGAGTTCATCAGCTCTTTCCACATCACCCACTATTGGCTGTCTTTTCTTTTTGTTGTAGCCAGAGATGGTGTTGATTCCTCTCCACGCCCCATGGATGATGTTGTGTTGTAATATCTTCCCTATCTTTTTGTATTCCAACTTTGCCATCTTCAATCTCTTCGTCAACTCATGTTGCACCTGTTTGAGCCATTCTTTGTCACCTTCTCTAAAAGCTTCCTTTTTTGGTTGAGGACTGCCTTTATGCCACTAGTGATCCAGGGTTTGTTATTGGGAAACAGTGTATAGTCTTTGTAGGTATGACTGTTTTACAGTGTACATCAACTTGCGTAGAGACACAATCACCCTGTCTGTCAATGTCCATACTGTTCTGGTCTGTTTCCAGCAGCACATCCCAATCTGTGCATTCAAAGCAGTCCCTTAGAGCCTCACTAGCCTCAGGTGGTCATCTCCTTACAGTGAGTGTAGTTGCAGGTTCCCTCTGCACACAGGGTTTGTAACAGGTCTGCAGAAAAACTAAGTTGTGATCTGACCTGCCCAGTGGTGGTAAGGCAGTAGCTCTGTAAGCTTCTTTGACATTGGCAAACAGCAGATCAAAGGTTTTGTTTTCTCTAGTAGCACAATTGACAAACTGTGTAAATCCAGTCAGGTGAGAGGAGAGGGAAACATGGTTGATGTCTCCTGATATTATCGTGAGTGCTTCAGGATGTTTAGTCTGTATCCTAGCAATGATTTCATGTAGTATCTCACATGGAACTTCAGCAGTGCCTTTGGAGCGATATACACATGTATTGTTATTATATGACTGAATTCTCTTGGTACATAGTATGGCCGCATTCCAACAGCCAATAATTCAATGTCTGGACAAACATCTTCTCCTTGACAGTAATATGTGCAGGATTACACCTCTGGTTCACAAATAAGGCCAGTCCTCTTCCTTTTTTCTTGCCACTAGCCTTAGCATCTCTGTCTGATCATATGAGAGTGAAGCCAGGTATATTCTGTGATGGTTTGATTCAACCAGGTTTCAGTAAAACACATCAGGCTGCACTCACGGTACACTTTCTGAGTCTTCACCGATATCTCCAGCTCACCACTTTTATTGCAAGAGAGTTGACATTTCCCCTGATGACAGCTGGCAGAACGGGCTTGTATCTCTGTTTCCTGGCCTTCAACTTTGCACCAGCATGGCAACCACGAAAACCCTCCTTATCTCAGCTGGAATAGGGTGATACACTCCAGATTTGCTCTGTTTCAATGAAAAAAAGCTCTTCTCTTGAAAAAAAAAAAACTCTTCCCCTAACTGAAGTATCCATCAGTAGTTGACAAAAATATGAGAAGAACACAACAAAAATAAAGCAAAGACTGGATGAAAACTTTGCTGCTACCAGTTGAAGCGCATGTTCTAGAATCTGCGTGAATCTGTTCTTGAAACCGGTGTGTCTGTATTGTCATGTGTGGATTCAGTTGTCTAGGTGGCCCATTCACTCATAGGCATTGCTTCTGCTGTTGACCACTAGATGTCACTGTGACATCACTTCCTCTCACTTTGAGCCATCCCAGTGTTGAGCTGTTTCAGTGAGTGAGGAGGTGCACTGTCAAACTCTGTGATTATATGTGTTAATTTTTTCAGCACCTTTGTGTGTGTGTGTGTATGCATGTGTTTTCTTTTCTAATTGATATCTCAGCAAAATTTATCAGAGCAAACCTGATCCACTGAAGAACCAAAAACAACACAGCTGGACTTTTGTGTCTTAGATAGGACCTATAAGTGACACGTCTCTGCCTAAGTGTGACACATCTCTGCCTCTGATACCTCCTATTCACCCTGCTGTCTCCATAAACAAACTACAAATGGTGAGCCATGTTTTCCTATTTTTTGGTGGCTGGTGCTGGTGGACAGCGCAGGTCTCGCTGATTACCATGTTGTTATGATAACATGGGATATTACATATGTGGCCTAAAGGGGGTAGGCTGTGTCTTTATTTTAATGCCTCACTAATTTATAGGTAAAATGAAGACAGTCTGAGATTGGCCCACCTATATGTGAAACCTGTGTTTGTGACCTGTCTGTATGGATTTGTTAATCTGCTTCAGTTTACTGCAGCCCACCTATTTCGCTCAACCCATGGTGTGAAGAACTTCACAGGGACACTTGCCACACAGCCCGCGTCTTCGCCTGTCCGCCCTGCTGCTTCAGTTTCACTTTCCATGTAATCTCCCATGCAGTGTGTCCCAGTATTGAAGGCTCCACCCTCACATTCATCACTACGGTTCATGTCACTGGTCGTCTATGAGACAGTGTTTCTGTTGTCCTTGTGTGACCATTTACAGAAATTAACATTTATTTGATGATAGTGAGGCGATAAAATATAAATATGGGTTCCTTTATTTTTGTGTGTGTGTATATATATATATATATATATATATATATATATACACACACAGAGGACCCTGAAAGCTCTATAAGATCTATAAAATAAAATAAAATAAAAATGACACGCACGTCGAGTCCGCGGGGGGACTTTAGTGACGCTAAATCTCATTTAAGTACAGTAACATACTTCAACACAACAGCGAATCATTGATGTATAATAGGCTAAATAGTGTAAGAAATAGTGGAGAGCAGGGAAGGCTGTCTATGGCCCAGGTGTAACTCTAATCAGCTGGTTTGCCGCTCTGTACCTGTTTGTCACCTAAAATGATTACTGAACTGAGGCACACTATTCCAGAAAGAAAAAATAATTGTCTGGATAAAAAACAGTTTTAATTCCATCACAGTCTGTCTGCTTTGTAAACAAGCTTCTTCAGACTCTCAAGAATGTCAGAGTTTATAGATATTTTCATGTTAGTTATCGGTGCCAATAAGGTTCCAGCAGCCGTAAGTTAATCATGTTCATGGACACAAGAGTCTGGTTTCATTGTATCGAAAACAACACAAACACGCGCACTGCATATGTTAACTCCAACATTTCACTGTTTGAAACTAAACATGTGTAACCACTTCATATGGAATCTACAAGACTCCGGCCCGAAAATTATGTCAGACATATAAATAAAAAC
Source organism: Caranx melampygus (assembly GCA_019059645.1). Classification (NCBI taxonomy): domain Eukaryota; kingdom Metazoa; phylum Chordata; class Actinopteri; order Carangiformes; family Carangidae; genus Caranx; species Caranx melampygus. The sequence continues at coordinate 71,070 of JAFELL010001148.1, forward strand.
TACAATATACCCGGTGTCTCTTAACATAACTATTACTTTTGTATGTGTGGACACAGATTTCTGTTTTTGTGACAGTCCCCACTGTTTGACCAAACCCTGAGATGAGATGTTGATTTTTGTGAACATGGACAGGACATGACATGGCATTGTTTTCATGAGGGAAGGATAAAATTTGTGAAATTTTGGTTGTGGTGGTTTTGTTCAGACTCTCAGCTGCAGGTCCGGCCAGAGAAAGACTCCGGTCCGACTCAACCGAGCATCTTTCACTTGCCCATGCTCGCGCTTGCACTCACCCAAACCCTTCTGCTAACCTCGTTTACTTTAGCGTGTAACGCGCTCCATTAAGAAATATGTTTCTTGTAAGGTTGTTAGCTATAGGTTTGGCTGTTGGGAGATTAAGGGAGAAATTTGTGTTTATATGGCCTTGAGGGCGAGGCAGAGATATCTCTGTGTAAAAAAAATTAAATAAAAAAAAAAGAAGAAAGAAAGAAAGAAAGAAGAAAGAAAGAAAAACTCAGGTATTTTCACTTTTCACAGTTTTTATAGCGCAAATCATAATGTACCTGATCCCGACACTTTAAGGTCAAGGCCTCACTTGATAATAGAAGGAAACTAGAATGTGAAATATAATAATTCCAAATGTGGTTGCGATCTTAATCCTGCTGCTCCAAAAAAGAGACAGAAAAGAAGACCGGGGGGGATAAATATAACGTAGCCTCTGGAATCAAACCCAAATTACATGAAGCCACGGCTCTTATATGAATGACACCAATGAAGCTGTTTATTAATGCAGTCTTTTGTATTGCAGGCGGCACAACGGCGGTTCTATTAACACTTCGACAACGCTTCTCTGCTGAGCGCCTCCTCTGCTGCATCGTATTCTCCTATCGACCCACTTTGCGTTCACTTGATGAAGTGGTGGCCGCAGTGACGGTGACAGAGGCTTTGGGCTGCTTTTCTCTGATGAATGTCCGGTTGATCAGGCGTAATAAGGAGTAATTAAAACCTATAAATTATCCACCAGCTATCCTCTCTTTCGCACGGGGCGATAAGAGCGCTCTTTTTAAGAGCCAGCGTTACAAACAATACCGGCCGACACTGGTGACCGTACCTCCGGAGGGGGGTGGTGTGTGCTCAGAATGGAGGTGTGCGCGTTTTAAGTGACCGTCTATGAAGACGCTGGAGGCGCACGGTTGAGGGCGGAACATCGAGCTTGCAGCTCAAGACCTCTTAAAAATGACTGTGTGCGTGACTATTTCTAAAACAAAATATACTACAAATTTCTAAGAGAAAATACATGCCCCCGCTATCCAAGTTTGTACTGAGGACGGAATGAAGTGCAGTTGTGGGAGGTTTCGGAAGAGGCTGGAGTTGTTTGGATGTTTCAACAGCAGAAAAAATTCACATTGTAGAGAAAGGGTTAGAAAGTGCATTTCACGCACGCCCTGTCTGTCAAACGTCACGTGTCCAGTTCAGAGTAAACCTTCTGGATCTGAGGTTCAATTTCATCAAACCCACCACCATACCCTCTCTGTGCGTGTAGGCTAGGTGCAGCTCGTCTCCTCGTCTTCCTCAGCTATACGAGACTTTCCAGACACACCGTAACACGGCTGAAGATAATCTCTTGTTTGGATTCGCTGTGGAGTCTGCTCTTTGCTCAGTACCCCCCTCTTGGCTCAGGGACGCCTGACATTATTGGGCGTCGTCACTCATGTCCAAAAGTGTCCTGGTTGTGTGTGTGTGTGGTGTGCGCGCGCGCGCGCGTCTTTATTGGAGTGTGTGTGTTGTGTGTGTGTGTGTGTGTGTGTGTGTGTGTGCGTGCGCGCGCGCGTCTTTATTGGAGTGTGTGTGTGTGTGTGTGTGTGCTATGTAATGTGACGTGAGGACTTTGTGAAGATTCGACTGTCATACAGCGGTGAAAAGGGGTGTGTGAGAGCGGTGCGCAATAGCAGCTGTAGACAGTCTTGTAATAAGTCACCGACCATGACACGCTGGAGCACCTTTACACAAGCAGGATGTCCATACTTTGTAGTAATAATAACAAAGACCAGCAATATTCCACAGGGAAAATAACTAGGCTATGTTTTAGTGCTTCCCGTGCTCATTTTGGATACAAGCCCACATAGTGGAACTGGATTGAGAGAACAGAAGCCACGTTCTTCACAGAAGCCGCGATGGAAGAGCAGCGGGATGTTAACGGCACGGATAGTAGCGAGGGAGAGAGCGTCTCCCCCTCTCCCCGCTTGCCTTCGCCGCCTATACTGCCCTGCAGGTAGCCAGCAGGCCCACAGAACCACCAACTTTTTCATCGACAACATTCTGAGGCCAGACTTCGGCTGCAAGAAGGAGCACGGCCTGAGCTCACGGGAGAGGGAGCAGACTTACGGCCGGAGTGCGTTCACTCGGTGGTCAGCAGGCCAAGCCTGCCCGAGACGCCATGCCAAGACTCCAACTGCAGCAGCGACAGCACCTCGTCCTCCGCCTCCTCCACCTCCTTGACGAGTCCAAAAGGAGCAACGGCACTATTGCAGGAGCCGCAGCTGCCGGGAGCAGTGGCGTGAAAGCCGAGGAGAGGACTGGCGGCGGTGCCGCGGAAAACACCAGTCCTCTATTGTGGTGCTAAACGGCACCGGGGCGCCCACGCCGGAGAGCCAGCCGCTGCTCTGGCCCGCCTGGGTCTACTGCACTCGGTACTCGGATAGGCCCTCATCTGGTAAGACAATAGTTTCAAGACGCGTCCGGTTCCGTTAACAAGAGGAATAATCTCCCATTTCACTTTTGTCTCAGAAGGTTTAAATCGATCATTTTCTGATCTTCTGTTAGACGATATTACATTTAATTATTTTAGGCCTATCGCATTATTTGCTTTCAGCACCTGGAGATATTTAAGGAAGTCTAAGGAAGTATTATTTTAAAGAAATAAATTAAAAGACAAACTTGAGGGTAAAATCAGATGACGTGAGAAATCGTTAGACAGTTTGGTTCCCCGGGTCCCGCGCGGCGGCCTGTCCTCTACCTGTAGCATTCATTTAGTAAGGTCACAAGTAACGTTACTGTAGTTAATGTTGAAATCCTCTCAGAATCAAGATACGTCTATACTTTCACAACTTTCATTTCAAAGGTCTTTATTATTAACAAGGTTATCATGCAAAACAAAACCTAAAACGCGAACGGGGGCGCAGTGAATCAACCTATCACAGGTGAAGGCGTTCAAAAAAACAGGCAAATAAATGTGTTTTAGTAATGAACATCTGGAACAGAACAATAATTTTTTGTAAGCAACAGACATAAAATGGAAAACTGTAGATAAATGAGCTAATACTTTTGATTTTTAAACTCATTTTAATTTGCATGCAGAGAAACACAAGACTTCAAAATAGTTGAAGGTAGCTGAACTTGTTTGACTCTTGCAAACAGCAAAGCAAAGCGCCAGCTGAGAGGGCTCACAGGACACACTTCACATTGTTTAAAATTCAAAATGCTTCAACGAGTAAAAACGTGACGGTGTGAATGACATGGGCTACGGTCGAGTCAGAGCATTATCGTGTGCTTGGCTGACTAACGTGGGTCTTTGGATCAGCAGCTGGACACTGATTCTTTAAGATTGGGAGCAGATGACGGGCTGTGGGGCGCTGGGACAGACTCGACGTTTGCAGATCTTTTGTATAGGCTACATATAAAGTCTGTTTTCTCTGGGGTCACTGCTGAGTGTACCTGTTGTGCTGAGGAGCAGTGTAGCGCTGTGGAGTAAAACACGAGATCAACATGAGGTACACACCGCTGTCTCGAGCGTTTTGGTTTCAACACCGTTGATCTTAGAGACCAAACAAACCAATACGAGGGTGGGGGTGGGGGTGGGGGTGGGGGGGTCACTGGGCCTCAGAAATGTAGCCTATACAGATATTCATGACTACATAGTCTTGAGGTTTGCTTTGCTTTGGAACCCAGGTTTTTTCCGGGGTTTCCTACTGTTTAAATGAGTACATGACAAAACGCAGTAGACGTGCAAACCTGTGGGTTGTATCATTATTACATAAAGGTTTACTATTATTATCGTCGTTGTTATTATCATTATTATTGTGTTGTTGTTGCCATGTTATTAATATTATAGTATTACCGTTGTTGTATTATTTCAACGACACTAATAATATTAGCCTAATGTTGGTATAAATATACAACAATGAAACAACGGACATAAACGTCTATTGCAAGTATAGGCTTAAACATAATCGTGATAATGATTAAGGAATTATATCCGTTGCCCCTTTTTCGTTTTTTTTAAATCTCTTCTCGTATATCTTTTCAAAAAAGATTATTGATCAATTTCTGTGAAAATAAACCACAATTAACCTTTAAATAGAAATAAAACAAAATCATTCCAACTTTATGGGCAACGGTGTATATAACTATCCTATAATAAGTGTGTATATTATTATATTATTATTATTATTATTATTGTTGTGTTGTTGTGTTGTTATTATTATTATTATTATCATTACCTATTATTATATCCTGACCTCTCTACCCTACTGCATTGTGTTGTACTTCCTCATACAGCACCACTGCAACACTGCTGCAGAGTCTGAAGATAGATATAGATAATATAGATATGTCATAGGCTAATTTCAATGTCAATTATTTAAGAGGACTGGAAATGTTGTTGTGGGAAAGTGACTTGTCTCTCGGCTACAGGCTATAAGCTCTCTGTACGTTGTTACTTAACCTAGTTGTGTATGCATTGCATGCATATTTAATTTCCGCTGTCCTGTCTTTCGCCCTTACTGCAGGTCCAAGGACACGGAAACTAAAAAAGTCAAAAGCGGCAAAGAGGAAAGCGGCCCGCGCACGGCCTTCACGGCCGAGCAGCTGCAAAGACTGAAGACGGAGTTCCAGGTGAACCGCTACATCACGGAGCAGCGGCGGCAGTCTCTGGCCCAGGAGCTCAACCTCAACGAGTCCAGATCAAAATCTGGTTTCAGAACAAGCGCGCCAAGATCAAAAAAGCCAGCGGCTTCAAGAATGGGCTGGCGCTGCAACTAATGGCGCAGGGACTGTAAACCATTCCACCACCACCATCCAGGAGGACAAGGAGGACAGCGACTGACCGGCCACAGACGCAGTGCCATGGGCGGCCTCCTCCCTGCTCTCTGTACATTGTATATATAAATAGTATCTTATTTAATAATGGAGATGGGGAGGTTGTGTGGACAGCTCCGTCCCCTCCGCCTCCCCTCTTCTAAGGATGTGACTGAACAAACCGTCAGACTGTCGGAGTGACCCGTCAAAACCAAAGATTTTACTGGAGAACAGCCTGGACAGTTTCAACAACTACGAAGACCCTACCCCTCCACACACACACACACACACACACACACACACACATACACACACACACCCCCTAACCCCCTAGCCCAGTTTTCGGGCAGTTTCGATTCATCTCCGCAGCTGTGCTGAGAGTTTTGTTTTACAGTGTTTCTGGACCAACTACGTTCATACGGTCATTTTAATAGACAATGAACATAGTGAACCCTCAGGAATATTATAGGAATATTATAGAAATGTTGTGACGTCACCTAGAACTGCTGCTGACACGAGGTCACGCCCACTTATATCTGAAATCTCTGTTTTTCTTTTGATGGGAGTGGATTACACATCGGCTAACTTGTGTAAACACGCATCCTTCATCTCTCACTGACTGTCCTCTAACCGCCAAATGTGCTTTTATACACAATCCCATGTAAATTGAACATGTTAGTTCAGATTTTTAATTGCAAGAAAAAAATCTAAACTCCCGACCCTTTGAATAAGTCAGTCACTAACCACTAACTGAACCCTGTTCTGTGCTCCTGTCACTTCAGAGTGGGTCAAATCACACCACACCGGGAAGTCTTTGTTTTTGTGATTTAGGATCGTGGTCTCAAATTTCTAAGCTCCCCCATATCTAATAACAAACATGTGAGAGATACTCAAAGTCATGCACATAGGCTACTGTGCAGTAGGGCCACAAGCCTCTCTGATTACAGACTGTAATACTGCAGGACGGTAAAGACACATTAAAAACGCACCGACATGGAACCTCAGTGTTCTACTAATTTCTATCATATTCCTATGACTTCCTGCACAGTTGTCTGACTTGGTGTCTGTATTATTTTCCTGTGATGCTTCCTGATAAACGCAGATTGTTTGTTCTGTCGATCATTCAATTTCTCTGACTAAAGAATCACTGAGACATTCAGACTTCGCCGTCTAAAACAACCCACACTGACTTATGTCCTCTGTGTTGCCGTCGTGTGGCGGGTAAGCTGTTGCGACTCGGGCCTGCACGCACGCACGCAACACACACACACAACACACAACACACACACACACACACACACACACACCTCTATATTAGCTGCTCCGGGAAAAGAGCTGATGGAATATATTCTGTCCCATTTAAACCATGTTTTCAAATAAACACTTTGTATAAGAAAAAGAGAAAAAAACTTCTCTGACCAAATACTGACTTTTTTTTAATGATATCTCCGGATATTCATTTATAAACACAGTGCGTGCGTGGGGGCATGCGTGCGTGTGTGTGTGTTGAGGGGGAGGCGATGGGTGGGAGGATGCATATTCATAGGTCTTTGGAAGGGTGTGATTTACACGCACGACGCGCCGCTATCAGCGCTGTTCAGAGCGTTGCGGAGCATGAAATTGCCTCTCCGTCTCTCTTTGTTCACTCATTGATCAGCAGCCGCTGCAGGCCGGAGCAGCATCTCAGGATATGATCAGACCCGGACTCTCCCTTTGTGTGTGAGTGTGTCAGACGGAGCACGCGACAAACGGCGGCTCAGCGGGGTCAGGGCCATGTCCACGGCCCAGGTGCTGCTTTATCCTCAGGATGTAACAAACAAATTCAAGGATAAAACAAAATAAACAAAGGCAGAGAATTAAAATAAATTAACAAATGAATAAATGAAAAAAAATAACCCAAGGAACAAAATCTGAATGTATTTGACAGAATAAGGAATCTTTTCAAATGAATATAAGAAAACTACAAGAAGAGTGAAAATCTCATTCGCTTCTTGATTGATTTATTTCTTCCACATTTGAGACTGAGTCATGCAATTGCAAGAAATAACTTAATCATTAATAATTACGTAATTCTCAATGGAAGTAATTTGAAAGATGTTCTTAATATGATTTATAACGTACATTTACAAAGTAGCATTAAATCACTCATCTATTATTGTTTATTAGAAAAATGTATGTACATGAAACACAAAGGTGGGCTGCTATCAGTTAAAGGGAAATGTAATGCTCAAATTATGCTTGCCATCTAAACTATTCACAGTGTAATTTAATCAGTGTGTGTAAAAAAAAGACAAGAATGTGTTTAGAACTTTCACGAGTAAAGAAGGAACCTTCAGATAAAATGATCAGCCTGACCTGGTTCTGCACTTCTGACTGGATCATCCTATACTGAGGGAGAGAGGCACAACCGTTGACTGGATTGATTAATTGATTGATTGATTGAATGAATTTCTAGGTGCCAATAAAGGAAAAAAATTTGAGCAGAGAAACGGCCTCTAGAAGTAAAATGAATCATTACGTCGTCACTCCTGCACGTGACGGGTGTACAGGTGGTTTGTGTAAAGAAAGGTATTTTTCCCGTTGTTCAACTGCAAAAAAAAAAAAAAAAAAAAAAAGAAACACACACACACCACACACACACATAATATCCTCTCCTGACAGCAGTCCACTGGTGTAATTATAATGGACCAATACTTATGGAGTGAGCATCTTCCTGATGAAACCCAGCTATTTCCTCCAGCCTGCAGGTCATCTGTCATCTGTAGCTTCATGCTTCCTTATAGGAAGGAGTCAAGCTCTTCTATAATCGCTCTGGAGCCTGTCCAGAACCCCCCCCCCCCCTTTAGTTAGAAGGAAAACAGGGGTAACATTGCTGAGATCAATTTGTCAAATTCTAAGGTAAATGTTGTGACAGGCTGACAAGATCTTTGCCTTACCTGTTTCCTTCTCCTCTGCTACCAGCTTCAGATCAGCAGGTAGAGGAGGAAAGATTTGCTTTCATAGGCAACGCCCTGGGTTATCAATAGAAACAGCGTGATTGGCTGATATGATTTATTCACATGCTTTGGTCCTGCTCTTTATTCCATGTGTGCATAATTGCATGATAAAAGTGTGTATGTGTATGCATGTGTATGAAATCACATAGTGTGATGCAAAATTCGAAACAATTAGACAAATTAACATTCCCTACCAATTATGTGTGTGTGTGTGTGTGTGTGTTGTGTGTGTGTGTGTGTGTGTATGTGTGTGTGTGTAAGTGCGTGCCTGCATATGTGAATTGGTGGTGGTGGTGGGGGCTGTGGCTATAAAACAGTTTTAATTTACATGCAAATGAAGGTAATAAACAGAGGGGCAACACTGCTGCTGTCCCCCAGCCTATGAACTACATGGATGTACAGTATCACAACACAGATACACAAGTCATTTAAACATTTACAGAATCAACTTTCTAAATGCCCTGCTGTGACGTAGCTCTGTGTATTCACAGAAGGGCTGATGGAGGGTCAGATCAGTGTGTGTTTCTCACTTTCTTGTCACAATACAAAGATTTTGAAAGAAAGTTAATTTTCACTTAAAGAGACATAAAAAATAAGCATTTAGGGGTGCTGTGTGGCAGTGGGTTAAGCATGCACCCCATGTGCTGAGGCTATAGTCCTTGCTGCAGGCGCCCCCGGTTCAAATCCCATGTTGGGCAGCCCTTTAGTGCATGTCATTCCCCCTCTCTGCCTCCCCATTTCATGGGGAGTCCCAACCATGAGACAGAAAACCCCTTCTGTTGACACCCTGCACCCACTAACTCCCTTGTCCTTGTTGTGTTATCCTCAGATACACACACGCACACAGTGAATGGCAGTGGTAGGAGGAAGACTAAACTCCACATGCCTTTCTCTGTCTACCAGCCTGTCAACAGTGAGCTGTGAGGGCCAGCGGACACACATGCCCACCGTTGCTTTATAATGGTTGAATAACAATGGTGGCACTGAGATGTACAGGCTCCCACACTGCTGCTAAACACCCTGTGTGTATGTGTCACTAAGCAGTTGTAAATCTTACACTATATCAACCAACGTGTTCCATATGTGTATGTGTATGTGTATGTGTCCATCTGTCTGCCTGTCTGCAGTGTGTGTTCAAAGAAGATGACACCGTTGCTTCAGTTGCTTGGATGAAGTAACGTGATATGTTATGTTGTGTACGTTTACTGTTTGTTGTAGAAACCAAAGCTAAAGGCAAGATAAAAGCAGCTTCGTGCTACAGAGATACACAGATGACTGTATCACACACTGGTTGAGCCTTGGGCAGACACGTGGTCTGTGGCCAATGTCCTCTTAGCCTAACGGTGCGAACAGGATTAGATTCCTCTGCTCTTCAATAGGATCACCATTTAAAGGGCTGAGCTGTAAGGTTCCCTGGTGAGGCGACGCCATTTTGACTGGAGCCAGCAGGGTAAGTGCTTTACTGATACACTTGTAGTATTGTGTTATGTTATTCAGAGTCAACTGCTCCTTTCATGTTGGAGATGGTGACATTTTATGAATGAGAATAAGAATAAGAATAAGAATTACTTTATTAATCGACTTTATTAACCGCAGTGAGTGTTTTTTTTTTTTTTTTACCTCTGAGGCCCACATGATAGTATGTGTTTTGAGTTGTGAAGAACTACAATAAACAATAATAGTTTTAGTCATATCAACCTGCATCACAGTTTCAAAGTCATATGCATTTGAATTAAAAAACTCAGATTTTAAAACTTTCACCTCACATTCTATATTTGTTCAACAGAAAGTCTACACATTTTAAAATTTTTACGATATTTTAATTTAAATGGAAGCTTTATGATAATATTTATCTTCATGTGAATATTTCTTTTATATGTTGCTGTATTAGGACTGCATAAATATGCATGAGTGAGGATGTTTTGCATTAGCGCAGCAGTGCAGACATTCATAGAGGTGTCAGAGACAGATAATCGAGGCAAAGCGTCTCTGCATGAAAGAAAGCGCTGTTGCAGGAGCCTGTGCGCAGCTCCTCTGGGCTATAATTGACGCTAAGTTTGGGCTGATACTGAATCTCACCATATTCCCACCTGATCAAAAGTCACACTGTATTTACAGTATAGGAGACACAAGAGGACAATGGCTGTACAGTATAGACTGCATAATATAATATGAATATCTTCAATTCAGAACGAATGAATAACATATTGACACATAGTGTGGATCACATTATACATCATCATAATACGGCATATACAGTTCAGGGGTATATTATATATCTTTGAATGTGTCTCTGTTTTGTCATTGTTTTCTAGTTTTTATTTATGTATATTACACAAAGCATAACCTCACAGGGGACAGGACTACAAGTTTTATTATCATTGTTAAATTGTTTCTTTTGAATACAGGATAGATTTGAGTTTAGCTCACTACTAAAATGTATTACTAAAACACACAACATTTGCAGATATTTATCAAAGTAATACCTCATCAATAAGCATATATGGAGGCTATCAGATTCAGATTTGATCATACCTGCTGATAAAACTATTGGAGTTAAATCATTATCACACTTTCAGTCTTTATATATATATATCATCTCATTGTTTGTTTTCACTGTCAACAGCTGCATTGTTCTGATTCTGCATAACTTCCAGCAGCAAACAGCCACAGCAAACGACCAGCTGCTAACACAGTGGTATGAGAAACACTGAAACACACACACACACAAAAAAAAAAAAATAAACAGAGGAAGCACAATAATTTTAGAATCAAAACGCTGCAAATCTTAACATCTGAAAGGGATTCATTTTCACACAGTCTGGAATAGCAGCTGCACTGTTTAGATTAAATAATAATAAATAAAAATACACACAGGATCTCGTTTGTATTTCACAACAGTAGAGCCCACTGTGTCTGTGAATATTTGGGTATCTGATGCAGAACTATCCATAGAATGAAAGGAAGGAAGAAATGATACAGGGCTGCTGCAACCTAGGGCTGTTTCACATGCATTTCTGAGACTGGTCTATACTCATAGGTCTGATGTAGTCACTGTTTCACACGAATAAAGATGGACTCATTATAGGCACAAACATTAGACACCTTACCTCCAGCCTAACTCGGTCCATAACCCGGTAACAATTAGTGACCCCTGCAAAGACCAGTAGCACCAGTTTAGTTTCAGTCTTTCCAAAGTAAAACTTACATGTGACTGTTCATTTCTTCATTATTCTTATTATTCTTCTTCTTCTTCTTCTTTTATTCTTATTATTATTGTATTATTATTATTGTTATTATTATTATCATCAATGGTGATGATGATAATAATATAAATACTATAGTCCATGAGCCACTGTTATGCCTATCTATGACATAGTAAATAATCAATAGTTTGGGATATAGGTATTATAGTGGATAGAATTCAGGGAAGAAGTGCGGTGTGGTGGAGAGGTGAAGAATTAAAGTGGCTTTGCTCATCCCATGTGTCCTAAAAGAGTTTAAGTTACAACTGTGAGGAATTTTGGGAATGGAGCTCAGCTCAGGACGTGGCTAACAGCTTTAACACCATGAGCGCTATGTGTGGTCCCCATGCTATTGACACTGCATGTGTGTGCATGTGTTGCACATGCACCTGGTATGTAATTTGTAGTGTGTGTGTGTGTGTGTGTGTGTGTGTGTGCGTGCGTGTGCTTTCACTTCCAGAGAATATATAATCTATAATTGTAAAAGAAATTACAGTAAGAGCCAATATCAAACCAACAGGAACAATGAAAAAATGATGAAACGTTTTATCTCTTAGCATCTGTGATGACCTGACAGATAAAGTGTCTGATTATTGCAGCTCATAAAGACAGAGATTCACGTATTTGATTCAGACAGTTTTCACCACATATATACATATATTTTAAATGGATAGTTTTAAAAGCATGTATACATATACAGCAGATATACATATTGAAAAAACTACTAGTCTCAAATGACAACTCTGACAACTTCACAATGATGTTTGGTTTGCAACCAACATAGTAACATGGCTTCCGGAGGCTCACCATTTAGCACGATGAAGTCAAATGTTTATCAAACACATAATGAATTACTGTAAACTTTAATTTATAAGAAGAGTCTTATGATGAAATGTGAAACCTATCATCATTAATGAAACGTTTCTATAAACCACCTTGGTAGTTATAATAATAGTAACACCTTTGTGCTTCACAATTAGGCTGTAATTTAGGTTATAATTTGCTATAACTTTTTATTTATGATTTATGGACTATTAACACAAATTAATAACATAATCATAAACCATTTATGGCGAGGTCATATTGTCATAAAGTGCTATCCAAATAGTAAAAAGGGCATATCAGAGAAACCATCAGCACTTCCTAATACATGATATAATTGAGGTACTGCCACCTTAATTAACAAGGCAGTGTGTCTAATCAGCAGAGGGCAGTGTCAAAAAATAAAAGTGGCAAATAATTACCTATGGCTGGCAGTGGAACACGTCACTGAGGCACTAATTAGCAATACATGGAATGACTTTGATAGCCTAAAATACCAAATTTATAGAGAAGGTGCAGCTTCAGGTGAGTCCACATTCAGCTCAGGTTTATGTCAAGTTGCAGGAAATCACAGGCAGGTTTGTTGTTGGTGGAGAGAGAAAATGCTTTAAATGTGGGGTATATGTGGGTCCTGCTCATCGCTCATCACAAGCAATTGGTTATATTCCTTTTTAGTGTGACTGAAGGCTGTCTTTACTAGATCCTAATTTATCATCTGCCTGATTCCAGCATGAGGCAAAATGTGCTGCCTTTCCAAGAGAGACTCTCCAGGGCCCAAACCTGCACAGCTGGTCTGTATAAACTAGCTGAGACAAGACTGATTAACTTACTGCAGGTGCATTTACCAGCCTGCACAAACTCTACTCCAGCAGCAGTTGCTCTTGATCACCACTGTGTCTGAGAGCTGACTTTATGTCAATGTATGCAGAGCACACACAACAGACAGGATTTGATTGTCAAGTCATTTTTCAGTTTTTCCGAATTGAAAAAACTAAATGCCATTGTCTGACCTAATCCTCAGTGGCCTTAACCCCTTGATGGAATCAATCACTGTTCTGGCGAAACCATAAACAATTTCACCAGCTAGACCATGTTGCAGGTTTCATATCATATTTTTTGTGAAACTCTAAACACAGTTTCACTAGATAAATCACACTGTGCACTGTGATGCATTTATGATGCATAATAGCAAACACAGGTTGCAGGAGTTAAAAAAAAAACAACAAAGCACATGTGTCATTGCTTAGACACAACAACTCAAAACTCATCACACTTTTGCTAATGAAGTGATGAAACCAACAAGTACAATGCCTTTCAACTTTTTTTTTCAATTCCAAAACTCTTTAACAGTTGCCACAACATGAGTCTGTGTGGGCTTACACACATTTGTGTTCTTATACATACACATTTAAAAAAAATACCTTAACTTCTTTTACATATAAGTTCAACCAAGATCAAAACAGTGGATTCTAACTGCTAAATATACAAATGCTTTTGGGAATTTATGTGTTACAGTTGTTTAGTTTTACAGCTGTTAAGACCCCCTTTTCAGCTCCGTAGCCACATTTGCAAAACATTTTTCTCTTTTTTTTGCCATTGCTAAGACTCAAAAAGCTTGTGCTTATGGCATAGTTATTTAAACCACTAAGTAAGAGCCAATCTATTGACCAGACATGCTGAACATAAGCACATTGTCTGCTTTACACTGAGTTTGCAATTTTAAAACACACTTTTTTGCAAATGCCTACACAGTTATACATTACACACATCATTCAAAACTACAAGCTGGTGTGTTGTTTGCTAAACACTGCCACTGAAATACACACTCAATTATCAATCACTTGAAAACAGAATGCAGCAGTAAAAAGCACCTGTAACCAATGAGATCACTTGAAATCAAAACTTTAACCCTATAAATAGGATTCGTTTGCTCTTTTGTTTGCATAACAATGGAGGCCATGTTGGAGAAAGAATCAGAGGCAGAGGTGTTGTCTAAGAGGAGGACAAGGAAGATGAGAAGGAGGAAGAGTAGGAGGACGAGGAATTTTGCAAGTGCATGGGGGTGTGAGGAGAGCGCGAGGTGAGCTATATCACCAGCAGAGCCTGAGTGGTTACTGCGATTGTTT